>APFE031504264.1:231020-276612 GCA_000404065.3 Pinus taeda | reverse complement strand
ATATTGGAGAGAAGGGCCTTCGAATACTTCATGGTAAAGGTATGGTAGAAGGTATGAGTAATATCTCTCTGGATTTTTATTTCTGTGAAAATTGTGTATATGGGAAGTAGAATTAGGTGAGTTTCCCCTCTGGTGGTAAGAGGGCGAAACAGATACTAGAGCTTGTGCACAGTGATGTGTTTGGATCTGTGAAGGTTCCATCACTAGGTAAGTCTGTGTACTATGTATCATTTATAGATGACTTCTCAAGGAATAAATGGATATATTTCCTGAAGAATAAATATGAAGTCTTTGACAGGTTTAAAGAATTTTGAGGTTCTAGTGGAAAGCCACATAGAGAAGAAGATAAAGGTGTTGAGATCAGATAATGGTGGTGAGTTTTGCAGCAAGGAATTTGAAGAATTTTGTAAGAAGTGTGGTATAGCATGGCAGAAGAATACTCCATACACACCTACGCAAAATGGAGTTGCAGAAAGAATGAACAAGACGTTGATGGAAAGGGAAAGAAGCATGCTTAGTGGTGTCGGGTTAGGATAAGAATTCTAGGCAGAGGTGGGGCAGACAACATGTTACCTGGTCAACAGATCACCTTCATCAACATTGGAGGATAAGACTCCACAAGAGTTATGGAATGGTATGAAACCTTCTCTTTCACATATGAGGGTATTTGGATGTGATGCATATGTACATGCTCCAAATGAGAAAATAACCAAGTTGGATAGTAAATTTGAAAAGTGCATATTTATTGGGTATAAGGTTGGTTTAAAGGGTTATAAGATTTGGAACCTAGTAATAATGAAGGTTGTGTACAATTGAGATGTGGTGTTCAGAGAGGTGAAATATGTTATTAAACATGAACTCCAACCAAAGGAACCTGAGAACATAGAGTTTGAGCTAAAGGAAGAAGAATCAAACTCTATAGTAGAGGAGGAATCAGAAGATGAAGAGCCACAAACTCTGGGTGTGAGAAGATCAGTTAGAGGAAAAAGGCAGCCAGAAAGGTATAGTCCATTTGCTTTTTGTTCAATCTTTTATTTATCTATTACTGATGATGATTCGAGAACTGTGAAGGAAGCAGTAGATTCAAAGGATGGAAAACTATGGAAAGAGGCCATGGTTGATGAAATGGTATCTTTGCACAAAAATGAGGCTTGGGATCTGGTGGAGTTGTCGGTTGGATGGAAACCCATTGGGAACAAATGGGTGTTCAAGAAGAAGACAAATGCAGAAGGAAAGGTGGAGAAATACAAAGCTCAGTTGCTAGCAAAAGGTTATTCCTAGGTGCCGCGAATTTATTTTGGTGATATTTTTTCTCTTGTTTCCAAGGTATATTATATTAGATTACTTTTATTTGTTGCTGCTGCTTTTGATTTTGTGGTAGAACAGATGGATGTGAAGACAACATTCCTTCACAGTCATATGGAAGAGGAGATCTACATGAAGCAACCTGAAGGTTTTGCGGTGAAGGGTAAGAAAGAACAGGCATGCAAGTTAAAGAAGTCTCTGTATGGGTTAAAATAGTCACCAACGATGTGGTATCAGAAATATGAACATTTATAAGGGGAATTGGCTTCACCAGAAGCAAAGTAGATCACTATGTGTGTTTTAAATTAATTGGTGACCGTGTTATTTATTTGGTCTTGTATGTGGATGATATGTTGTTGGTTAGAAATGATAAATAAATTATCTAGGATTTGAAGACCCAATTGTCCTCCAAATTTGACATGAAAGATCTTGGTGCTACAAACTATATTTTGGGCATGGAAATTAAAAGAGATCGGGAAAAAACGAAGCCCTGGTTAAACCAGAGGAAGTATGTCGAGACAATACTGTAGAGGTTTAGTATGCAAGATAGTAAACCGGTGAATGTTCCTATTCTTGTAGGTGTGAAGTTATCTGCTGAACAGTGTCCCAAGACATAAGAAGAGGAAGAGGACATGTCCTATGTTCCATATGCAAGTGCAGTCGGTAGCCTGATGTATGCAATGGTCTGTACTAGACTAAACATTGCACATGTAGTGGGAGTATTGAGCAGGTTTATGTCAAAACCACGGAAGGAGAATTAGACAACAGTGAAGCGGGTTTTCAGGTATTTGCGTGGCACTAGTGATTATGGCTTGTGCTATCAAGGAAGACCAAGATTGGATAGAGTGTTGGATATTTGTGGCTTTGTTGATGCAGATTGGGTTGCAGATCTGGATCAGAGAAGATCTAAAAGTGGGTATGTGTTTAACCTATTTGGAGGTGCAGTTAGTTGGATGAGTACGAAACAATTTGTAGTGGAACTATCAACTACAGAGGCAGAATACATGGAAACCACTCATGAAAGCAAGGAAGTAGTTTGGCTGTAGAGATTGTGTTAAAGTATGGGGTTAGTACAAGGATCTATAAGGATAGATTGTGACAGAAAAAGTGCAATTTTCTTGGCAAAGAACCTTGCTTATCATTCAAAGACAAAGCACATTGATGTTCAGTATCACCTTGTGAGGGATAAGATAGAAGACAAAAAGGTGTTGCTGGTAAAGGTGGACACTTGAAAGAATACTGCAGATGCATTGACAAAATCTGTGAGCTCTGAGAAGTTCTCTTGGTGTAGAGAAACAATGGGTGTGTAGGATTGGATAAATGACTAAGCTCTCCTGTGGCCCCCTGTGGAAAGAAAACAACAAGTGGGAGAATGTTGGGTTATGTTATATTATTTCCACGACTAGCCCATGTAGTTAACCCGGGGGTTAGAGGGGGGACCATGCCCCCCCTTCATTGCGCCAATTATGAAGCAGGGGGGCTAGAGGGGGTCGGAAACCCCCCTATCCAGGGGGTTTGAGCGGGGTGGGTAGCCCCCTTGTCTGGGGGATTTGAGGGGGGAAGGTAGGCCCCCTCTACGCGGTTCAGGGCAGTGCCCTGTGAAAGAAAATTTTGGAACCTATATTAGGTTGGGTGATCCTACCTATGGTTTTTTGCATGGTTTTCACACATAGTTTTGGACGCGATGGTTTTTGGTCCATGGTTTTGGACGCAATGGTTTTCGGTCCATGGTATTGGATGCTTTGGCATGTATAAATATGTATTGTAAGATTGAAAGGAACATAATGAAAAATCAAACTAGTAGTCTCAGTTTTGGGATCCAGGGGAAAATCTTTGTGTATATGTGTTTTATGTGTTATTCTCTTGCATTGTTTATTTTTTATGTTTTAAGAATTTGTATGCAGGTAATTTCTGTACGAGGTTAAAACCTACAGTTGCTCGTGGGTCTCTGCCTCAAGTCATGGTCCCAGAGGGAGGAGATGAGGCTGAGACACCTACGCACAAAATGATAGTAATCTTTTCCTCTAATCTGACTTGTGAATGAAAAAAAAACAGATGACAGTAAACTACAACAAATGCAACTACTGAAATAGATGAACAGAAACAGGAAGCTATTCAAATAACTGAACAGAACTGGAAATCTACTTAAGCAAATGAATGAGAACCAGAACTTCTCGAGTAAATGAATCAGCAAACCATGAAACATCTTAACAAATAAACATAACATAATTCTATGCCAAAATAACAAAACAATAAAGAGGATCTATGGCTGCTTGAGTTGGGCCCTAACCCAAGAGCTTCAACCCTGGAAGTTTAACTCAGAGTTAGCTTAAATAGAACTCATCTTCATTATAGAAACCATGGATTATAGAGCAAATTCACAAGTCTCTGCAATTCAGAAATACAATAGAGTTTTAAAAATGAAGTCTGAATCCTAGTGAGGTCCTAAATCTTTCTATTTATACATTTAAAAATGTCTAACAACTTCCTTCTCATTACGGAGGCTTGGCCTCTAACAACAGAAAATTACTTGTTGTCCCTTTCACCTACTTGGTTGTCTTCTTTAGTGCTTATGATGTGCCTGCTTGCACTTCGAGCTAATGGAGGAATATTTGAATGGAAGAGTAGTAGATGAGGAGGATTAACCTCCTAAAATTCCTCTACCTTGTCCCATTTGAGTCTTGACCAAGGTATTTTCTATATTTCTTTGCTTTTATCCTTTATACCTGCATTTCTCCTTGCTTTTATGCTTTGTCCTTGCATTATATGCACATTAGACCAAAAAGCAAAATATCCAACTCTGACTCATTTCATAAACAAAATATAATCAAAAGTATGCAATAAGTTGTGAGAATAGTTGGTTTGACTAAGCTAGGAGGTGAATTCAGGAGAATTAAGGCCCATATAATTACTCAATAATGAGGCTCATCAGCAATTAGTAGCCAGACTGGACTGTGCATTGCAAAATTCCAGCAGTCAGTCGACCTCCCACTAGCCCAGACTGTTCCTTGCGCAATCTTGGCAGCCAGTCTCATGACCTTTCGGTGGAAAATGTGTAACCTTCATGATCAGACACATAGGTATGTTGCAAGTCAGTTCTCAAGTACATTTTGGTTTTCTACTGACAGATTGCTTGCCATGAATGTTTCCATGTCTTTAGGTTTCACAGGTGTTCATCTTCATCTTAGTATTACAGGCACAATGGTTTCCAAGAGAGTAGAGTTGAAGACAATGTTCAGAGTACACTTGGGAATGTAGTCGATGAAGTGTCTATAGACTTGCCTACCCATGAAGACATCAAGTTGTTCATAGACAAGGACATCAAGATATGATAACAACAACATCACAGTGAGAAACATCATGAACAATAGCTGAAGGCAGCATACTAGATGCAACGAATGCAAGAGGAAGGTTGTTGACAACACAAAGGCGAAACAAAGTTGAAATCTCAAGTAGATCCACTTGTGGTGAAAACCACTTTGGAGAATCAGGCTATGACATGATGGTGCGACATGAAGATCGTGCAAAGATAGAGAATGGAACAAATAAGGAGTTGCATGTGATGAAGCAACAACTCAAGGAATAACATGAGTTGCACAAACAAGCGAATGGGTTACAACATGAACAGGAATAGTAGGGGGCGCAACATGCACTCATGGATGAAACTGCGCCTGTACAAGTTATAGATCCATCCCAACATCTGGCATGGAGTAGACAAGGTGAGAAGTGTTGTTGATTGCATGCAAGGGAATGCAACATCATGCATGTCATTGTGTGCACACATGCAATCCCACCCATTCAGCACACTCATCAAGGCGATGACAAGAAGAAAGTCTGACTCGAGGTGATCTTGTATTTGACACGAGCACACACATGGAAGATCAGCATGAATATTATGCATCAGTTTGTTTCCGGTTCGTCCACACCCAAGAATACCATGTGTATGCTAGCAAACGAGTTAGATGGAGGAGCCATACTAATGCACCCGCATGCAACAGAGGTAAGAGATCGCTTCAGCAAGATGTCACCATGGGGTGCATGCACACCATCATAGATGACCAAGCTTGGCATCAGCTCACCACCTTCACCATCACAAGCATGTCAAAGAGTTGTTCTCACCACAACGGACAAAGTGTCAGTGATTTCTTACGTGGCTTTCTGAAGCCATTTTGTCTCACATGAGCACATGTGCATTGTAATATAACGTCTTATCAAGTGGAAGTTCAAGTGTCGGTAGTTGGATGTGACAATCATCGAGTAAATGAAGAGTCATGAGGGTAGATGAACTGTCACAAAGGGGAATGTCAAGGGTCACCCCACCCTTTGCTATAAATAGAACCTCATAACTCATTGTGAAGGCTTTTGGTTAGGGAAGCTTCCAATAAGACTATCTTGGAGAGAGCCTGGATAGTATTGTAACGAGTGTTGGCTTCTCCACTGCATAGAGCTAGTATATCTCTTTGGAGGAGCAGGTGGTTGTGGTTGTAACGTTCTGCTATCAAAACTAGTGGTTGGACATGGAGGTATTGTATGACTAGAACTTACACTTCTTAATATAACAAGAGCCAGAATGTTTCATGCATATGTTGTATTGTATTCTATGTTATGTGGTTTACTCTAAATGATATATGTATTGGTTTTCTTACGCATACATGTATAGCTATATGTGTATTTATGTATGAATCTTTCTTAAATGTGTTGTTGGTTCAACCATCACCTTGGATTGCTTGATAACTTTCTTTCCAGCTTGTGATGCATCTTCGCTTGTGTGTTCCCTTCCAAGCTGCATACTATTACAGGTTTCCAAAGGGGCGCACTCACCTCACCCTTGGTGTGTTAGAACCTCTCATGCACCTTCCTTGGCTTGCGGTAGCTGTCACACCCTTGCTACCAACAGAGAAATCTTACTTGCCTCTGTGCGAAATCGTCGTCAAGGCATTACCGTACGACCCACTGCTAGGACTCCTACACCAAATAGTCTGAGGTCTAATTGGGACTTCTTACCGAGGAGATCCCCTTACATGTTGGTGGGTCCAACACATCAACATTTTGGCACTAGAAGGAGGGCCAGATGACAAGCTAATTCCTCACATCTATTTTGAATCTCGACAGATCTATCATGACTAACTACCGAGTTTCTCTTCCAAAGTGTGTATTATGGAAATGATTTCACTCTCAGAAAATCTCTTGGATAAATTGTCTCATAAAACATATGTTGGTGGAGGCCACGTAGCCTTGGTTAGGCATGCGGTCAGCGTTGTAGGCTCATGCGAAAGACATGGATTCTTTGAAGAATACATGAGTTGTTTGTTGTTCATCTACATGCTTCAAGGGCACCTAATGTACTGGTGTGCACACTGCCCAAAACATCTACTCATTCTCTTGTTCATATGGTCACAGAGATATACCATGATTTCAATCACTTTGATCATGAAGCACTTGATCAAGAAATTATGAAATTATGTAAATTAATCGATGAATCCATTGATCAGTTTTACACACGCTTTTGTAATCTTGCATACCAATTTCTTGAAGATGAAATTGAATGGGAATTTCTTTATGGAATACTTGAGTATCTTATTCACATATTTGAACCTCACTCAACAAGCTTTGGTGATGGAGCTACACAATCATAGCAGGCACAGTTGCTATCACAAGTGACAGTCCACCTTCACCTCATCAAAAAGCTCCACCACTGAGGAGTGATGTGGGATATCATGCACGCACCTTTGTCGAACTGTCACATCCTCCCACCCCACCTGCTCTTGATATCTGCACAAATCTGGCTTCCAAGCTTATTGGTTGTCACGTAGATTCTTTCCCTATACCTCCATCCTCGCACTCTATTAATCCTCTGGATTATACTGTCTTGTGTTCTCCCATTCCAGACTCCTCACCTCCTATGAACAGGGATCAAGTTGTCCACGAAGTTGGCGTTATGAAGCCAACCTGCACCATAATTCATGATGAGTGCATGTGGGAATCTAAAAAAGAACCCGTAGTGAAGGATGACTCCCTTTCAACCATCCCTCATCTGCTTTATCTTGACATCCCTTGTGATTGTGCCACTACTGATTTCCCCTGTGAAAACCCATTTCTGTATGTTTCTACTTCCGATCATTCACGGGACACTTCAGATATTGTTCCTTCATTAGAGTGTGGAGAGGACACATCTTCCTTGGAAAATTCATCCAATCTATCAGCTATCTTTCCTGAAAACACAGAGGGTGAACATCTTTGCTTCCCATCTACCCCTCTGCCCGATTCATCAAATCATGAGGATGTTGACAAACTCCTGAATTTTCTGATCTTAGCTGTTGTGATATATTCTCTTCCTCATCTGATGTTGATTCAATCATTATTAATATGTATAAGACACTAGTCTATGATGTTCTATCTGTCAATGAAGTCGAAACCCTGCAAACTCTTGAGGCACTTCAGCCCAAGCTGATGGTTATGTCAGGCCCTTGCCATCCTAAGGTTGGTTTCACTTTTGGTCAGGAAATTGTTGAAACACTTAAGACTCCTCATCACTCTCTGCTTTGCATTAAAGATCAACCAGACACCCATATTTTTCTTCCTCCACTCGAGCTATACGATCCCATCGCTCAGGCGTTGGAGGAATCTTACACAACAACCACACATGCACAACATAAGTGCTCTATCTTTCTCACATTCACTTGCATGTCACAGTTAAGAGAATGCATACACTCAATATCTGCATGTAGTGTAGCACAACACCATGACAGCTCCACAGAGTGCATGTCATGCAATTTCACTCATTTTTGTTCTGTGGACGCTTTTAAAATTGGAGTGTGTTTGTCTTCACTATTACATCTTTCTTGTTTGCTGGTTTGCACAACTATCTTGTCCGTGAACCATGCCTTCAACAACATGGGTCAACCAATGCATCGATGGTTGCATTGGAAGTATCACTTCATGTGAGATGGCCCATGCACCGTTAGCTTAGGAGTAGGAGTAGTGTTTCCTTTCAGTCTGTTTGTTTGCATTCTTGTTTTCTTACTTGCTTTGTTGGTTTCTTTGTCTAATTTCTTGTTTTCTTACTCTCTTTTCTTTCACTTTTGATTATGCTTATGCCTTTATTTGTTATTTGTTTTGTTGTTTTCTTCGTAGGTTAGTTTTGCATGAAACCATGCATGACTCTTGAAACAAGCTGGTAAAGTATGAGAGGGCTTGTACAACTATCAACATTTGTTTATATGTTGTCTACTCTCTTATGTAAGAACTTGTTATCTTCAATCCATGATACATCAATGGAAAATACATACTGTTCGAAGTGAACCTTGGTGAAAACACAACGCTTGTGCGCTAACTAGTATCACCTACTCTAGTCAGTTATTTTTGGGTTAATCCTTGTCAGCTCAGTCAAGTAGAGTAAGGTGAGGGAGAAAAATTTAACATGAACGTAATAGGTATAATAAACTACTTCCCTACAGGAACAACCTCTTCTTCTCTCAATAAGTCAGGATCCCTCTTCCACCTATGAAATGAATAAGTGCTATGCACAATTATGAAGATAAAAAATGAAAAAAATGAAAAAGTGAAAAAGTTTCGAAAAAAATGAAAATGAATAAGGAAAAAGAATAGAAAGGCTTCCTGCGCAGAGAGGTGATGCAAGTAGCTCTGCCAGGGTACTAATGAGGCTCTCTAGGAGCGGAGCCATGCTTTTGTTCCTATGTGACTCTGTCAGGGTACTTTCTAGGCCTGCTAGCAGCAGAGCAACATCAAAGATGAAACTAAGACTCTGACGACTATACTACTTGTTCACCAATATACCCCTCAAACTCAATTGAAAGAACTATTTTGACTTGTCTTGGAATGTGTGTCAATCGACCAAGAGCTTGGTGGATGCTACATCTTACAATCAAGGTAGTGTGAAATCTAGACAAGCTGAGAAATGAAAAATACTTTCGTAGGTCTTAGACATGCTTTCCACAAACAAGGTTCATTCAGAGAGATGGAGTTATAACATTGTGTCACCTTCATTTTCGAGCCTCAATACCAACCTTTCACAGTATCATGTCTTGCTTCGTCAAGTACAGAAGCAGAAAGACAGCTTGTTGATCAAACCTTGATGCATCACCATCACAGGCTATTCATCTAGACTTGGTCTAGTAGGAGGCTGAGCAGCTCCTTCAAAGCATTTGCAAAAATATAGAGGGTAACCATCCTTCCCTCCAAAAATTGCTTAATCCTAACTGGCAGCCTACTGGGCTCTAGAATTGCCCAATTCTGCTGAGCAAGCTTCACCTAGAAAACTATGCAATCCTTCCCAGCTCAGCTTCTTAGTCCATAATTTGTGCAAATCTATGCCGCAGTCAGCTGCTCTACCTAGAAATTGTGCAAATCTTCTGAGAAGCCAGCCCATCTCCCAGCCATAAATGTGCATTTTCTCCCAGTAGTTGATCAACCTTTTGCATGTGCAAATGAGTTGACTGGTTCCCCCGGGACTGGGAAAAACAAACTTGCATGTATGGGTTGCTTCTCCCAAGGTAGCATGCAAAGGAATCCCTTGTTTCAGGGACATACTTTTGACAGTTGAAGGTTACATGCAAGGATTATTTTAGAAACCTCCCACCAAGTGTCATTTTCCCTAGATTTGTAGCATCCACATCACAACCTTGATTTTATCAAAACTCGTCAACCATACACTGCAAAGCTTGTCCCTCACATCAAGCTTGTAGTTCTAACATCCCACATCGCATCTAGGAGATGTCGGCACATTCAACTCAACTATTTTTTGGTAAGCCTGCCTTCCATGGCTTGTGTTGCATTTTTGGTGCTTTTTGTGTTTCACTTCATATGAATGTTGTCTGCTTGATTTCAGTAAGTTCTTGCTATCATTTTGATACATACTAGCTTGGCCTAACATTATTTCGGTTTTCGTTAACATTTCACTATTGTCACATGCATGAAATTGTTTTTCATGAACATTCACCGACTCAATGACTCAACTCACCTACATGCATGTTGTTCCATTTTCTAGTTCTGTCATTCACTGTTTGCATGCACGATCATTCACTTATTATTACACTCAGTATCACCATGCATTCATATTCACATTCACTTTCAGTTGCACGTCAATGAGTCTAAGCAACCTTGGCCTGGACTCTGCCTCACCAAGACAGCATTGTGAAATCCTGAGAGGGAAGGCTCTATCTTCCTCTCAGGAAATGCACATTTTTTCCCAGTGACTGTCCTCCAGTCTTGCATTGTGAAATTTTGAGGGACAGTGACTGCTAGCCCAAAAAATTGTGTAATGCAGTCATCGATCCTGTAACCATTTCTAGCTAAGATTGTGCATTGCGCAATACCGGTAGTTAGCAGCTAGACTAGACTATACATTGTGCAGTTCCAGAAGCCAGTTAGCCTCCTAGCAACCCAGACTATGGCTTGCGTGGTCTTGGCAGTTAGGCTCCTGACCTCCTAGTGGAAAATGCGCAACCTTCATGATCAGTCACACAAGTATGTTGCAAGTGAGCTCTCAAGTTCATTTTTGTTTTTGACTGAAGGATTGCTTGCCATGAGTGTTTCCATGTCTCCAGGTATTACAAGTGTTCATCTTCCTCTCAATAGTACAAGTACAATGGTTTCCAAGAGAGCAGAGTTGAAGACATTGTTCAAAGAACACTTTGGGATGCATTCAATCAAGGGTCTATGGACTTTCCTACCCATAAAGACATCAAGTTGTTCATAGACAATGACATCAAGATATGACGGCAACAACATCACAGTGAGGAACATCATGAACAACAGTTGAAGGCAACATATCGAATGCAACAAATGCAAAAGGAAGGTTGTTGAAAACACAGAGGCAGAACAAAGTTGCATGCTCAATCAGATCCACTTATGGTGAAAACAACTTTGGAGACTCAAGCTATGAGGTGACGACGTGACATGAAGATCATACAAAGACAGAGAATGGAACAATGAAGGAGTTTCAAGTGTTGAAGCAACAACTCAAGGAAGAACATGAGATGCACAAACAAGCGAATGAGTTGCAACAAGAACAATAACATCAGGGGGTGCAACATGCACTCACGAATTAAACTGTGTCGTACAAGTTATAGATCCATCCCAGCAATTGGTATGGAGCAGAAAAGGTTAGTAGTGTTGTTAATTGCATGGAAGGGAATGAAGCAACATGCATGTCATTGTGCACATGCATGCAATCCCATCCATTCAACACACTCACCAAGGCAAGGATAAGAAGCAAGTCTGACTAGAGCTGAACTTGTAGTTGACACCAGCACACACTGGAAGATCAACACAGACACTATGCATCAGTGTGTTGCCAATTCGTCCACACCTAAGGAGGCCATGCACATGCTAGTAGAAACGTTTGATGGAGGAGCCATACCAATGCACCCGGATGCAACAGAGGCAAGAGTTTTCTTCAACAAGATGTCACCATGGGGTGTATGCACACCATCACGGATGACCAAGCTTGGCATCAATGCACCACCTTCACCATCACAAGTATGTCAAAGAGTTGATCTCACCACAATGGACAAAGTGTCAGTGATGACTTGCATGGATTTCTCAATCCATTTTGTCTCATATGAGCACATGTGCATTGTAATGTAACATCTTTTCAAGTGGAAGTTCAAGTTTCGATAGTTGGATGTAATAGTCATAAAGTAGATGAAGAGTCATGAGGGTAGATGAACTATCACAAAGAGGAATGTCAAGGGTCACCCCACCCTTTTCTATAAATATAACCTCATAACTCATTACAAAGGCTTTTCTTCATCCAAGCTTCCCATAAGGCTATCTTGTAGAGATATTGGATAATATTGTAACAAGCCTTGGGTTCTCCACTGCACAGAGCTAGTATATCTCTTTGGAGGAGCACAGGGTTATGGTTGTAACATTCTGCTATGGGAACTAGTGGTTGGACATGGATGTATTGTATGACTAAAACTTACACCTCTTAAAACGACAAGAGATGGCACGTTTCATGCATATGTTGTATTGTATTATATGTTATCTGGTTTCGTCTAAATGATATATGTATTGGTTTTCTTATGCGTGCATGTATAGCTATCTGTGTATGTATGTATGAATATTTCTAAAATGTGATTTTGGTTTAACCATCACCTTGGATTGCTTAATAACTTTCTTTCTAGCTTGTGATGCATCTCGCTCATGTGTTCCCCTCCAAGCCGCGTACTATTACAGGTTTCCAAGGGGCGCAATCACCTCACCCTCAATGTGTTAGAACCTCTCATGCACCTTCCTTGGCTTGCTGCAGCTATCAAACCCTTGCTACCAATAGAGACATCTTACTTGCCTCTGTGCGAAATCATGGTCAAGGCATTACTGTATGACCCACTGCTGGGACTCCTACACCAAACAGTCTGATTTCTAATTGGGACTTCTTACTGGGGAGATCCCCTTACATGTTGGAGGGTCCAACACTATCAACAATTTAGTTTAGTTTTTTTTCCCTAGAATTAAACCCATCACTATATATGAGGAAATTGTATTGTGGTTATGCATATGTGTATTCTGAGCGAGAAAGAGAGCAAAGATTGTGTGAGAGACAAGAGGAACTTACAATGAATTTGTTGTAGGTTGTATCTCTTCATTTTGTTGGATAATATAAAGGAAGGATTGGCTTCTTCTCTGTGGACATCTCCCAAATTGGGTGAACACATATATATGTGTCTCTCTTGTTTTACACATTTTCTATGTTTATATTTCTACAATATTTTATGTGTTCCATTACTTTCTGATATATAATTTTATGAATATTTTGGTATACAAAGTTGGCTCATGGCTTCTTCTACAAAAACAACTTTTGATGAGATATGTGTCGATGTGATTGTACCAAGCTCTTGGAGCTTATTTCAATCCATACAAGGATTTATTCAATATGTATACCTTATGCTCATGTCCTAGAACTTCAAAACCAGGAGGATGCTCTACATAAACTTATTCCTGTAATATACCATTTAAGAAGGAAAATTTTACATCAAGTTGATATACTTTCCAGTTGCGTTGAGATTTTACGGATAACATAGCTCTGATAATGTCTAACCTTGCTACTAGAGCAAAGGTTTCACCATAGTAAACACCAAACTATTGTGAGAATCCTTTGGCAACCAACCTTGCCTTATGTTTCTAAATTTCTCCTTTTTCATTCACCTTGGTCTTATGTACCCATTTTACACCAATTTTGGTTTTGTCTCTTGGGAAATAAATTAATTCCCATGTATTGTTCCTCTCTATGGTAGCAATTTCTTGGTTCATTGCATCAACCCAATGCTTTTCTTTAACTGCGTTTTCAAAATGTGTTGGTTGAGATGAAAGAAATGAAAACATATTTTTATGGTCAAACTCATGCTCTTTCTCATATATTTCTCTAATACTTCTTTTTTTCTAATTGTCTTCTCAAGGTGTTGAATCACTTGTGGACTCACTTCTTGAAGATGTACCATTTTCAAAATGGTATGACTCTTTTTGAACCTAAAATCTTGGTAGTTGTGGTGGATAAAAAGGTTGATTTGAAGCTTCATCAACATGATCATACCAAGATTTATTTTCAAAAAATATGACATCTATGCTTAAAAATATTTCTTGGTAACTAGATTGTAAGGTCTATAGGCCTTTGACTGCTCACTATAGCCTACGAAAATGCATCTTTCACTCCTATCATCAAGCTTATTTCTTTCCTCCTCAAGAACATGTACAAATGCTACTGATCCACAAATTCTAAAGTGAGATACATTTACCTTTTTATCATCCTGTGCTTCTTGAGGTACTATATCTTGGAGACTAGTTGTTGGAGATATGTTAAGAACATACATTGTTGTCGAAATTGGTTCATCCCAATAGTCATTTGACAACTTCTTCTCGCAAAACATACATTTGGCCATGTTCATGATTGATTGATTTTTCCTTTCTACTACTCCATTCTGACGTGGAGTATATCTTGTTGTGTTATGCATTATGATTCCTTGTTGTTGACAAAAAGCTTTGAAGTCATTGGAACTGTATTGTCCTCGTTTGTCTAACCTAATGAATTTTAAAGTCTTCCCACTAGTTTTCTTATTCTTCTTTGAATTCCTTGAACCTTGAGAATGTATTTGATTTTTTTTTGAGAAAATACACCCATATTTTCCTTCTATAATCATCAATGAAGGTGGGAAAATCAATAATACCACCAATGCAATGACATTAGTCCACATATATTTGTATGGACTATCTATAAAGGCTCTTTTTCTCTTGAGTAAGATGTGGGAAAGCTATCTCTTTTATGCTTTGCTAGAATTTTTTTTTCACAATTATAATATTTTTTATTCATAACCGGGAGACCAATGACCATTGAATTTTTTTGAAGTAGACTTACTCTTTTGAATGGGATGTGGCCATACCTAGAATGCCATAACTAAGATTCATCTATTCTTGACACATTGTGGGAAAAAGAATGTGTGATTTTGACTTCTAAGAGTCAAAGGAAACATCATATTCTTGGTTTTTTCAACATTTTCTATCAGTGTTTTATTGGGTGACTTGTCATCGATATAGCATGTGTTCGCTTGGAATATTACAATCTAACCATGTTCCATTAATTGAGCTACACTAATCAGCTTATCCTTCGGATGCAGAACATAATAAACATTATGTATGTATTTATGTTGATTCTTCTTAGTAAGAATAGAGACAATATCTTTCCCTTCATCTTTGATACATGAACGATCTCCAAGTGTAATTTCTGATGTTATGGAAGAATCAAGGTATGAAAGTAGATTTTTGTTACCTATCACATAATTGTTGAAGCCAATTTACAACAACCAAAGGTCGTCACTATAAGTATCTTCAAAAATATGGCAAGAAAGAAACATTGTCTCAAAGGATTCTCCTTCATTGTTGGAGAGATAGAGACTTCCTCTTCGTTGATATGGTTGATTCTTTATGTATTCATGTTCATAATCCCAAAATTTCTTGCAGTAATAACATTGAACCTTAGATTTTCTCCATGTTTTGATTCTCTATGTTTGGTTTTGTGGAGGTCTCCATTGCTTCACTGCATGATGATATAATGAAATAATCGATGGTAATGAGAATGTAGTCTCCTTATTCACAAAGATTCCTCTTGATGAAGCCATTCAGGTTATAAGAAGTGTCACTGATCCAGAAACCGCAAAACTGGCTGAACTCTGCTTAAGGTCAACTGTATTCACATTCCAAGGAACATTCTATGAACAAACATCTGGTGTAGCAATGGGATCACCCCTCTCGCCAATCGTGGCCAACTTATACATGGAATATTTTGAGAAGAAGGCCTTGGATTCTTATCCCTTAAAACCAACTTGGTGGAAGCATTTTGTTGATGACACCAACATAAAATGGACCCATGGAAAAGTAGAACTCGAAAAGTTTTTCAATCACCTTAACTCCATCTCCCCTGACATAAAATTCACTATGGAGCTTGAAGAGAATTTGAGCATTCCTTTCCTGGACATTCTCATCATCAGAAAAGAGGATGGCTCTTTGGGCCATAAGGTTTACAGAAAGTCAACTCACACAGAGAGTTACCTTCATGCGAACTCCCACCATCACCCAGCCCAAAAGCTTGGTGTCCTGAACACTCTTGTCATTAGAGCCCTCCGAATCTCTGACTCAGAGCATATAAACGAAGAAAAGAGGCATTTAGTTTCAACTTTCAAAAATATAGGCTACAAGGATCATGAGATTAATAAAGCCATAAAGAAAGCTGAAATGAGGTTGTCATCTCCCATACCTAAAGAGCAGGATCAACCTCAAGGTGGTAAGGTTTTTCTACCCTATATCCAAGGAGTCACAGATAAAATGGCAAAAATCCTAAGAAAGAAAAACATCATAACTCAATTCTCAGCTCCCGGTACCATCAGACAAAGTTTAAAATCTGTTAAGGATGATATTGACAAGCAACAGCTCAAAGGAGTCTATAAAATAGACTGTTCGTGTGGGAAAAGCTACATAGGTGAAACTGGTCGCTCCCTCCAAACAAGACTGAAAGAACATGGCGCTGACATCAGGAATGGAAGATATCGTACCTCAGCCTTGGCAGAGCACTCCTCGAAGACTAAACACCACATCTTCTTAGAAAATGCTTCAATTATCGCAAGAGAAGAGCAACAACAGAGACGGAAAATCAGAGAAGCCCTCGAAATCTTGAAGCATCCTTGTAATCTGAACAGAGACGGCGGTTTGGAGATTAGCGGAAGCTGGCTCCCCCTTATCAGCGAGATCAAGAAACGTCCAACCAACCCCAGGTAAGTCGTCAGGCAGGTTAGTTTTTCCCTCCCTTTCCCTTTTCATTCTCAGGTTTTGATTCTTATTAGACATTAATGTAGGTTTTAATATAGTTTAGATTTTAATTTATAATTTATGTCATAATTTAGGTTATATTTATATTAATACTATGGTATATAGATAATGGTTTAGATATTAGAATATAGACTAGGTATGTGGATTTTATTTATTAAGTTTTATAGATTTTAATATTAATTTATTCCTTAGGTTATATAATATTAAGTTTTATAGATTTAGTTTTAAATATATATTAAGTTCTATAGCCATTAGGTTTTTAAACAGTTAATTTTAATGTTTTATAGATTCTAAGATTTATAATATTCATTTTATTATATCATTTTAGATATTAATTCTATTATATTCATTAAGTCCTATAGATATTAATATATTAATTCTATTTTATATATTAAGTCTTATAGGTATTAAGATTAATATATAATATATATATTAATATTAATACTATTATATATATATAAGACTTAATATATATTATATATTAATTCTGATATTATTATTTATATAAGTCTTTATAGATATTAATTTTAATATAGGTTTTTATATATAATAATAAGTTATATAGGTTTAGCTTTATAAATATTAGGTTATATAAATATTAATGTTTTTAGGTTTTTAGATTTTAGGTTTATAATATTAATATTTATATTATGTTTTTAGAGTCATTAATTTTAATATAGGTGCTAGGTTATATTAAGATTATGTTTTATAAGATTTTAATTTAATGTTATTAATTCATAAAAATATTAATGCAAAATTATAAGATATTAATTAAATATTATTAATTTATTAAAGTATTATTGCGAAATTATAAGATATTAATTAATTATTATTAATTTATTTAAAAATATTAATGCCTAATTATAAAAATATTAATAAAAGAAAAGATTTTAGTTTATTTTTAGGTTTTATTATTAATCTCTCTTGCCGACCTATGTTGTTCCTTCAATATTCCTTCGCTCTTGAGTATTTATCTCTTCATTCTTGCTCTTCTTTTATCATCTTTCTCTTAACCCTGATGATGGATCCCATTTGGGATTCGAAACGTTGGTGTAAAAATTCTCTTACTGTGGATTCTCCGATCAAAGACTCAAAAAGTAAAAACCACAGATCTCTGAAATCCAATTCCTCTAATTCTTATTCATGGCTACTAATTATTCTTGGGTCAACTCTACACAACCGTTCAACAAGGTATCCCAACATTCTTGAGCTTGCAGAAATGCCTTCATTCTTAAAGACCAAAACTCATAATTTAAAGTCAATTGCTAGTTTAATTCCATGGAGGCACATGGGGATGACATCAAGCCTCGAAAATCATGACCTATAAAATCATGAGAGAAGGACATTATTGACCTTAAATGTTGAAAGGTACAAATTTTGTTGTTCTAACTTCTCCAGACTGTGAAATGTTCATAGGGAAACTAAAAGCCTTAATATCTACCATTGAAAAATCAAGGTTCAAGCTCCTTTATAGAAATGGGGATTTTCTTTCATTAGATAGATACATCTTAATTAAAGTGGGAAACAAAAATACATTCTCATTACCATCGATTATTTCATTAAATGGGTAAAAGTTATTCCAGTTCATAAGGCCAATGAGAAGGTCATCATAACTTTCATAGAAGATAACATTCCTTCAAGATTTAGATGTCCCAAAAGGATAGTGACAAACAATGTGTAAGAATTCAAATATTTTAAAATGATGTAGTTTTTTCAAGATTATAGTATAGAGTTGGTGCATTCCACAACATACTATCCTCACCTTGCCAGTGATGAAGTTGTTATAGGATGAGGGACTAGATATTAACCCAATGCAAAAGAGTCTTTCAAATGATAGAAGTTCAGTAGCAAAGAGAAGAGGCCTTGAGTAAATATGAAATTCACCATCAAAAAATAAAAACTACATTGAATAAAAGAGAATATGGATGTGACCTGCAGGTTGGAGATCTAGTATTGAAATGGAACTCAACCTAAGCTGATAAACAAAAGAATGGAAAGTTCGATAATCTATGGATTGGTATGTTTTGAGCATAGGAAGTTATGGGTAAAATACCTATTAGGTAGAATCACTTAATGGATATTCCTTAGGGAACCCTGTCAATGGTAGGTTCTTGAAGAAATTATTCACTTGAACATCGCAACCCTATTCCAAAAAAAAAACAATTTTCTTTTGGTGTTATGTATAAGATTGTAAATTTAAATTTAAATAAAGGCATAAGAAAGGGAAGATGCCACCTTCAAGTAGACTCCATAAACAAATGATAGATGGAATTCGAACTACAATTTCTCAACAGGTCGCAGGGTCCTCTTATGCCCCATGGAGCTGATGTTGATGTAAAAATTGCAACACCCATACAAAATTTGCAAGGCAGGAGGTACAAGGACCCTCGTTTTGGTCAAATTCCTAATAGGCACTATCATTCATAGGCCTTGGTGCTCTTCCTCAATTTATGACATGGTGTTGACATAAACAATAGTGCCAATACCCTAGACGTTAGGATCTGACGGGCACTTACAACATGGGTATGCCAACCATGGATGTCAGTGGCACAAGTGCATCACGCCGGAGCAAACGAGCTAGGGTACCAGTGGAGTTGCACACCGAGAGGATCAAAAGATGAGAGCACCCACTGATCCAATGGCTTGGAGCACTCCGCATCCCCAAGATGTGTGGATGATAATTCTAATGAGGGGCATGGAGGAAGCCACACCTCAGCTCTACAAGCCCCCCATATGTCTTCACAAATTTCAAATGTTGGTCTCCCACCATTGTGGAATATTGGTATGTGGTCCTCCATGTTTCCAACCAATTCATCACCCATACACCACATGAGCCATCCACTTTCCAAGTCACCCTCCACCTGTTTCCTATATGTCCCCAACTAGAAGTTCCATGCCATTTTCCATGTCACATACCTATCACTCACCACATCATCACTCCATCCACCCATTCGACTCACACATGGCTCAGTCTGACCTCCAACTTAGGTCATCCTAACACCAAATGAACCTAGACCAACCCACACACTATTAGATTAGAGGGTAATGATATCCATTTATATAAAAACACTCAAAGCTCTGTATAATAAATAGGCATGAAGGATAATGCCATGGATGGGTGCAGATGATGCTACATGTTTCCTCCTCATACACTCGACATACCCATCGAAGGTTCAAAAACCAGTTCCTCCACCACATGGAAGGATGACATGTAGTCATCCACATCATTCTACGATGTTTCATTCCCTTATACACCAACTAAACCACTCTTTTCCTAGTCTCCTATCCAGTTAGATTGAATGTTTTTTCGGTCGCTCGTCACCATACATCCCACACCTACTGAGTCAAAATGCATCATTAGCATGCCGTGTGGAATCTAGTTCATTTGTGATCTGGCCAAGCAAGTGAACTCTTGGACCATGAAAGAGAATGTCGTGGAGTCACAACCTTCATATTCAAATCTGGAACAAAATCTGGAAGTAGCCGGGGTGGAACTTCATCCAGTAAAGGAATACATCATAAAATTAGAAATCTAGCTAGTACTTAAAGGATGAGAAAACTCCAACTAAATATATTTCAAAATAGACAAGAAGACCATTTAGGAAAATATCATTAGGCTAGTGAATAAGCATTGGGGTAATTTGGAGTTGATGCCTGAA
This sequence comes from Pinus taeda, assembly GCA_000404065.3. Classification (NCBI taxonomy): domain Eukaryota; kingdom Viridiplantae; phylum Streptophyta; class Pinopsida; order Pinales; family Pinaceae; genus Pinus; species Pinus taeda. The sequence goes on along the minus strand of APFE031504264.1, from coordinate 256,309 downwards.
AAGTTTGACATTATCAAAATAACATGCAAAGAGATAGATATGCTCAATGAAAACATTTGGAAGAACTCACATAAAGCTAGGATAGTCATAAACTTCCTTGATCATTTGAGAAAAGAAGAATTCATAAGGGTTACATCAACCATTCTCATTTATTATCTAAGGCTAATCAATTGAAAAATAACCATGAGTTGGTAGCACAAATGGAGGATTAGGTAGAAGCCGTGACTCAAGAAAAGCATGATTTGAAAATTAAATGTGAGAAGCTATACAAAAATAATTTCCCACCATTCTTTGATGAAGAAGGGAACTTGCATCCCAAAGAATCTTTTATAAAACGTTTGAAGGTCATTAAGGAGTATGAAAAGGAGTTTGAAGAGGAAAACATACAAAACAAGAAAGGAGCATTGTGGACCTATAAAAAGAACATTTTGAGCTTTTGTTCATACTAAAGGGCCTTTTCAAGGAGCAGGCGATAAATCTTGATTGTAGGGAGACCTCTGTCATAATTTTTGGTGGGACGTTCAGAATCTATTTTAAGGAATAATTTTGAAGTATCTCTTGGGTTGTCTATACATTCATATCATCTATTTTCTCACACTCATGTCATACTTTAAAGTTTACTACATGTGAATACAATTTTAAGCAATTTTAATGGAATTTTAAGTTGTGAATGACAAAGAATGAAGAGGAATCATGTAGCAGAGATTGATCTTATCAATACTAAAAATAGTTAAATAGAATACATAGATAACAAAAATAATATATTACTGGAGTGAAACTCGAATAAACTGAAGTAAAATTGAATTGTTTGTGAAACCTAGCAGACAAGAGAATCAAATGTGATGACACCTAGGAGCAAATGAGATTAATATCTCAACATCCCCTCCTAATCTCAACTGTTACAAGTAGAGGCACTTACAATTCCTAATTTCTCCCTATGTAATTCAAATACATTTTTGCCCGATGGCTTTGTAAAAATATTTGCGAGATGATCATTGACAAGCTCACGGATGAAATGAAAATGTGTTAATGTGCTTGCTCTTTTTGTGGAAAACATGATTTTTTGATATTTAAGAAATTGTTGAACTATTGTCATAGTAAATAGGATTCAACTCTTTTGAACATTTTATATATCTTTCAATAATCTTCTCAACCACACTTCTTGACGAGCTATTGAATTTGCTTCTACATATTCTGCTTCTGCAGAAGATATTGAAACTATTGATTTTTTCTTGATGCCTATAAAATCATATTGGTTCCAAGGTCAAAAGCATGCCCTGGTGTGTTTTTGCGATCAACTAGACTGCTTGCATAATTGTTGTTTGTTTAACATGAAAGTGAAACTTTTCAAAATTTGTGTAGAGAAAACCATACCCTATGGTCCCTGCAATATACCTTAAGATCCTTTTTGCAACCTTTGAATGAGAAACCTTAGATGAATCCATAAATATGGAGAGAAAACTTGTTGCCAAGATGATATCAAGTCTAGTTGAAGTGAGATACAACAAACTACCAACTACACTTATATAGTGTGGTATCAACTGGTGGTGCTACATCTTCTTTTATTAGCTTGGCGCTTTGGCAAATTGGTCTATTAGTTGGTTTAAAATTGGTCATTCTAAAATTTTGAATGATGTTAGTGGCATTTTTTGTTGACCAACAAAAAATCCATTAGCAGATTATGTAAATTCATTGCCTAAAAAGTATTTCATGACCCCTAAATCCGACATATCAAAATTTGTTTTCATTGCTACTTTAAAATCTTCTAACATCATATTTCCTATATTAATAATATCATCTATGTAAAGCAATATAATGAGAATGTTACATTCATGAGTTTTGTGTTGGGTGTGGAGCCATATTATATTGTTTATTTAGAGGTATCGTTGTTTTGAAACCCAGATTGTAACTGGGTGGCAACGTCGATGATTTGATAGCTGTTAGGGGCGGAACAATGATTTTATGAGCCCTTCCCTAGTGGGGGTTCAGGGGCAACACCCCCGAAGCTAAAAAATAGATGTAAAATTGCCATGTAAAATATTGTAATTTCATAGTGAATTTGAGCAATTCATTAGGCAGATGATGTAACGGTAGAAGTTATGTTTAGTTTAGGATTTTCTTCCATAGAAGGCAACCCCTCACTATATATGAGGGAATTGTATTGCGACTCTACATATGTGTATTATGAGTGAGAAAGAGAGAGGATATTGTGTTAGAGTGAAGAGGAAATTACAATGGATTTGTTGTAGGTTGTATCTTCATTTTACTGGATAATATAAAGGAAGGTATGGCTATTTCTCCGTGGACATATCTCAAATTGGGTGAACCACGTATATCTATGTCTCTCTTGTTTTATGCATTTTCTCTGTTTGTGTTTCTGCAATATTTTATGTGTTCCATTGCTTTGTAATATATAATTTTATAACATTTTTTCTATGTTGTGGCCAGCAACAACCCCCCCTTTTTATTTAGTATTAGTAATAAAAATAAATAAATGGGGACCCTTCTAAAAAATAAAAAAACTAGCACTTATATTTCCCTTTGAATAAAACACACTATCATAAACTTAGCAAAAACATCTGCAAAACCAAAAGACTTAAGTTTTATGATAAGTTTCGAATAAAATCCTTCTCTTAACAATAAAAGATCACATTGCAAAAGGGTAATGAAGGACATCATATAAGCAAACTTTCGAAATTGTGAAAACGTGACGATGGGAGATCGCATGCCTTAAATACTCATCGCACGACGTAGATTTCATATGCCGCAAGTACCACCTAATATAAAACATCCCAATCCTGTGATATGAGATAAAGTATCTCACAAATCGCATCTCGCGGTCACATAAGGAAATAAATCATTATTAACAAAAAGGATTAGCGATATTGCGATCTGCGATATTGTGATGCAAATCGTAAAATCACTTTATCACAGATTGGCATGGTTCATTGTTCAGTCAAATATTTCTCGTAATCCAATACCAAGTTATGGGCATTAACATCAACTTAGTGGTTTATTGATGGTCATTTATGAGATAAGATTTAGATCTGATCGAAAAGTTGTTTCACGTATGGTGATATATTTGATATGATTTCAGAATTAAGAGTTTCCCAGTCACCTTATCTCTTACCATTATTATTTCCTTACTTGTAAACTTGCAGGAGTGGCAAGCAGAATAATATACAGAGTAGTGTGCAGAACATAATGGGAAAGAAGGGAAAATCTCTAGTTGCTGAGAAAACAGAGATGACACCGTTATTCACAGATACCACTTATACCAGAGATGCTGGCATATCCACTTAGGAAGGCATGTATAGTCTACTCGAAGAAGAAAACCCTAGAGTTATGGAAGGTAAGTGACAACAGACTCACCCGGGTCATCTGAAGCATCAATTACTGAACTTTCATGTTCATTCCTGCACCGAATAGTGGCAAGGTCTAAGATACTTCCATATACAGACATGGTCAAGTGGATATTAGACAATGCTGATATAATAAACAAACAATTCAAGTCTCGGAGCTAAGAGCTCTTTGTGTCATTCAGCCCACAAGATTTAAGGCTTATGTATCATTTACCAGAGCCACAGGCAAGCTACAAAAAAAGTTGGTGGAGAAGTTTGCCAAAGAAAATGAAGATTTGGCAGAGTGCACCAAGAACTAGTCGACAAAGGAAGAGCCATTGAAAATGGACAAACATAGTATGTACAATACTGGTTCCCTCTCCTCCCTGTATTGTTTTACTGCTGCTATGCTATGTAGGCTATTTGGAAGGCCTGACATCAACAAGTTTTCATCCGAGTGGGTACCCCTATTAGATGCAGCCATTAACACCACTATTATGGATTGGGCCCAGATATTATCTAATAATTTAGCCTCGGCTATTTGGAACTATCGGTCTAAAATAACTCCCTATGAGAGGATTTATCCTCCTTTCTTTTTAGTTGCTTATGTTATGGATGCAATCTGTTTTGTTTCCCAATTTCCTTTAATGGGTTGGAAGTGGACTATACAGAATCCCTCGCCCATTCACATCTACCCTAAGGAATTATGGGATTCCAATTTTGTCCCATATATTTATACAAATTTTCATGGAGTTATGTTACCTCTTCACAGAATGTTGTATAATAAGGACGCCCCAATATTTTCCCTCGAAGCGGAAGTTGATATTCTCCCTATCGAAAGATGGTTTGGGGAAGCGTTCTTCACTTATGTCAGAGTATTTGGAAGCATTTTTTCCCCTCATGTGCTACCCTTGTATGTTCCTAATAATTTATTGGCTTGAGAAATTGCCTACCAGACCTGTGGGGTGGGAGGAATGAGCAAAGAATTGAAAGACAAGAAGAAGGTCATCTAGCCACAATTTCCTGTGCCCTATGGGGCCTTTTGTTAGGTCCCTATAATACTAGTGATGACCCCATTAGTATTGTATTTGTATCCCTTATTAATATTGTTGTGCCCCTATTGTCCCCATATTGTTATTACTGTACCCCATAGAATCCCTCTATTGTTATTTTATTGTTAGGTCAACTTAGTTATATTGTGACCCCTTAGACTCCTATATATAGAAAGGAGGTTTTGTCATTTGAATCATCGAAGAATTTTTCTTTTGTGTAATGTGAAGGAGGTTTCCCCCTCGAAGAGGCTGGATTCTAAGGCGTTTAACTATCTTTTCTATCTTTTTGTGAGCTGGTTTAATAACATTCGGTATCAAAGCTTTGAATTCTAGGGTTTCGCTACTCCAAATAGGTCATTGTGACATTTTTGCTATAATGTTTCCTATGATGTTTCATAAGAGAAAAAAAAACCCATTTGGGACGAAATCAAACTGAACCTCAGGTCCAAATTTCAAAGCTTTTCGTGCTATATTTGCGGAGATATGATCTGAGGAATTTGGTCTTTTTGTAGACTCTTGAATTACATTCCAAACAGGTGACCTAGGGAAAATCATCATAACTTTCTTTCTGTGTATCGGATTGAAATTTTGTAAGAAGGTATAGAAAGAGGACAAACTGTAGTTTCTTGTATATATTTTTCAGAGCCAAAGGTCGAAACAATGACACATGGAACTTCATACAAGTTTTCTCTTCTGGAAAGGTCTATAATCAGGTCATCTTGGGAGATTGTGCATAACTCTTCCTCGGAGAATCCAATTTGGATCAGACTGGTGGAATTGGAAAGAGGACGCAGAGGAATACTAGAGGTTGCAATTTTATAACTAGATGATCTCAAATTACAGAGATACATCAGATTCAATATCAAACTCCTACAAAGTGAAAAAAGATGTGTAGTTTTTTTAAAATTTTTGCATAAGCTTGGTTTGAAAAATTAGTTTGAAGGAATTCAAAGGGCATAGTAAAGCATTATTATTAGTAATTGATGCCTCGAGGAAAGAAAATTCAAACACCTAATAAGCAACCTGAAAGCTCTAGCACGACTCATGAAGAAGAGGAAGAAATGCAACATGATATATCAAAATTACGAGACCAAGTGCAACAAGTGTCACTTGCACAAAAGGTAACAAAATCTAAGATGGATGGTTTAAAGAAATATGTAGAAGTTAAGATGTATGGTTTAAAGAAAGGTGCAGAAGATAAGATGGATTGTTTAAAGAAAGACATAGAAGCTAATATGGATGGCATGTACGCTAAGATGAATGACATGGATGCTAAAATGGATGGAATGGATGATAAGATGGAAGAATTGAAGATAAATTTGAATAAATTGCTGCAAGAAATGGTCACTAATGGTGAAAGGGTATTAAAGGAAACTCATGATGAGAACAAAAGAAGTGTTAATCATGATTCCATAGACTCTAATGTTCGATTGAAGACCCACCATATTCCAAAAATTGATATGAGGAAGTGTGATGGCAAGGATCCCGTAACATGGATATTACAGATGGAGCAATTTTTTGATCTAAATAATGTGTAAAACACACAAAAGGTACGTATTGAAAATTTATATTTAGAACCAAATCAGTTTGTATGGTATCAATGGCTTTTCTCTCGTAAACAAATTATCACTTGGGCAATTTTTACGAAAGAATTGGCAGCACATTATGAGGATACAAAAAGCAACACTTTTTTTAGCCAATTGATAAGTCTCAAACAAAAGTGTTCAATAATGGAGCACATTGAGGAGTTCCAAAAATTGAACATGAGGGTAAAAAATATTCCATAGGAGCATAGGAGTGATGTGTTGATAGGGAATTTAAAGGATAATATCCAACATGATATTCGCCTTTGGGAACCTGATTCATTAGAGAAGGCATTCAGGTTAGCAAGAAAAATGGAAATCAAAATTATGGCAACTAGGAAGCATGCCTCTCACAACTATAAAGATGGAAGTGTTGTTGCCCCTAGCCTTCCACAACCTATAAGGTTGACACAACAACAATTGGAAGAATAAAAAGCAAAAGGGCTTTGTTACAATTGTGATAACAAATACACTAAAGGTCATAAGTGTGCTGAGAAGAAATTATTCTACATAGATTGTGAAGAGGAAGAAGAAAATGAGCAAGAAAGGTCAAAAGAAGAGGATATAATCTAGCAACAAAGCCTAGATAAAGAAGAAATGAATCCGAACATATCTTGTAATGCATTGGCTGGAATTACCACTCCTCAAACCATCAAGATAGAAGGACAAATCAAGAAGAAAATGGTAATAGTGTTGATTGATTTAGGAAGTACCCACAATTTTATTCATTGTAAGATAGCAAAAGAATTGAATTTCTTCCTATATCCAGCACCAAAGTGTCAAGTGATGGTTGCAAATGGAATAACTATAAATTGCTCTGGAAAGTGCCATAATATCAAGCTATCCATGGGAGAATATGTATTGAAAAGCCCAATGCTTTCGATTCCAATGGGAGGTGCTGATGTTCTACTAGAAGTCCAATGGCTACAATCCTTGGGTACAATAGCTTTTAACTTTCAAGAAATTTTCTTGAAATTTTATGTAAAAGGAAAGGAATTTGAATTAAGGGGTATTGCAGGGAATCCGAGAGAGATAATAAGCTCTAACGGTATGACAAAGCTTCTAAAAGAGGAAAAACAAGGTGTAATTGCACAATTGTGTTCGCTAGATGTTTCCACATCGAAATCATCTATTTCTCCAGATCTCCAAAAAGTTTTAGACAATGATTCCAATGTATTTGAGACTCCCAAAGGTCTCCCACCTAAATGTGATCATGATCATGCTACTCATTTGATTCCAGGAAGTGTTCCTCCAAACATCAGGCCGTACAAATATCCCTATGCCCAAAACAGTGAAATTTAACGTATGGTTGCAGAAATGCTTGAGGCTGGTATAATTCAACATAGCCAAAGTTCTTTCTCTGCTCCACTAGTATTGGTGCACAAGAAGGATGTACCATGGCGGATGTGTCCCGATTATAGGGAGCTCAACAAGCTCACTATTAAAGATAAGTTTCCCATTCCTGTCATTGATGAATTATTGGATGAATTGCATGGATCAATCTACTTCACCAAGTTAGATCTTCATTCAGGATATCATCAAATCAGAATGAAGACTCAAGACATTTTGAAAACAACATTTAGAACTCATGAGGGTCACTATGAGTTTTTTTTCGTGGCTTTTGGCCCTACCAATGCACCTTCTACATTTCAAGGTTTGATGAATTCCATTTTCAAACCCTTCCTTAGAAAATTTGTGTTAGTATTTTTTGATGATATACTAATCTACAACAAGTCTTGGAAGGATCATGTTAAACACGTTCACAGGGTGCTACAACTATTGGAGGAGAAACAATTATATGCAAAAAGATCCAAATGTTTATTTGGAGTACAAGAGGTGGAATATATGGGTCATATTGTATCTCATGAAGGAGTTAAGGTAGACCCTAGAAAAATTAAAGCCATTAAGGAATGGGAAATCCCCACATCCATAAAGCATTTGTGAGGATTTCTAGGGTTGATAGGGTACTATCACAAGTTTGTTAATAATTATGGGAAAATAGTAGCACCTCTAACAAAATTGTTGAAGAAAGATGCATTTTCATAGACTCCAAAAGAAAAAAAGGCCTTCGAATATCTTAAAGAGGCAATGTGCCAAGCACCGGACTTAGCTACACGAGACTTCACAAAAACCTTTATTGTGGAATGTGATGCTTTCAAAAATGGAATAGGTGTTGTTTTAATGCAAGATGAAAGATCCATTTCTTTCGAAAGTCGTCCAATCAAGGGAAACTATTTACAAAAAGCTATTTATGAGAAGGAAATTTTGGCAATACTACATGCACTTAACAAATGGCAACCCTACCTAATGGGAAGACACTTCAAGGTAAAAACAGATCATGATAGCCTTAAATACTTTTTAGAACAAAGATTATCCTTTGAAAAACAACAAAAATGCGTCACAAAGATGTTGGGTTATGACTTTGCAATCATATACAAAAAAGGGAAGCAAAATGTTGTGGCAGATGCACTCTCAAGAAAGGATGAGGATGTGGAAGCATTGTTGTGCACCATTTCTATTATCCAACTAAATTGGATAAACGAAGCAAGGGAGGAATGGAAGAATGACGAAGAACTGTGGCAACTTATTCGAAAGTTACAACAAGGTTCTAGTAAATATGATACATTTAGCTAGAAAAATGATTCGTTATGGTACAAAGATCACTTATACCTCTGTAAGAATTCCCAACTCAAACAAAAGATTCTTTTGGAATTGCATGCTTCTCCCTCAGGAGGGCACTCAGGATTTTTAAAAAATTACCATAGGGTTAAAAAGCATTTTTTTGGGATGACCTTAAATCGGATATTCAAAAGTTTGTGGTGAAATGTTTGGTATACCAACAAAATAAAGCTGAAACAATTAAGACACTAGGTCTATTACAACCTTTATCCATTCCAAGCCAACATTGGGAGGAGGTTTCAATGGATTTTATCACAGGTTTACCCAAGTCTGAGGGAAAGAGGGTCATCATGGTGGTAGTTGACAGACTTACCAAGTATGCACACTTTTGTACATTATCACATCCATTTAAATCCAATACAGTTTCTATGGAATTTATGGAAATAATTCAAAAGCTACATGGAAACTCAAAGATTATTGTAAGTGACAGAGATCGCATTTTTACAGGAAATTTTTGACAGAATTATTTTCTTGTCTTGCTACTTAGTTAGCTCATAGCTCATCTTATCTTCCTCAATCTAATAGGCAAATGGAGATAGTAAACAAATGTTTGGAAGGATATATTTGTTGCTTTGTATCTGATAAACAGACACAATGGGTCAAATGGTTGCCTAGGGATGAATGATGGTATAACACTTCCTTCCATACTGCAACAAAAATGACCCCATTTATGGCACTTTATGCACATCAACCACCATCCATCACATCATATTTAAGAGAAAATTCGAAGGTTCAAGCAGTGGAACATCACATCGAGCATCAACAACAAGTTCTCCAACTCTTAAAGGATAACCTCATGTTGGCGTAGAATAGAATGAAACAACAGGTAGATCAACATCGCAGTGAAAGAAGTTTTGATGTAGGTGATTGGGTATTCCTACAGCTACAACAATATAAACAAATGTCCCTCAAGCAAGCTAAGAAGGATAACAAATTTTCACCAAAGTATTATGGTCCATACAAGGTGTTGCAAAAGATTGGTACTATGGCATACAAATTGGAGCTTCCTGCAACTTCTCAAGTGCATCTAGTTTTCCATGTTTCATATTTAAAGAAGGTTATAGGCAAAAAGCTCCCAGTTAAAAAAATATTGCCAAAACTTGACAAGGAAGGAAAAATTATATTGGAACCAGAAGCAGTCATAGAAATAAGAACTCGACAACTACGAAATCGATCCATTTCAAAGTATCTCATCAAGTGGAAGAGCTTATCCGTTGAAGATTCCACATGTGAGGATGAGAATTTTATACAAGAGCATCTAGAACTACTCAAGCGTTGAGGACAATGATTTTTGGACGGAGAGAGGTATGTTAGGCCCCTATAATACTAGTGCTTCCGCCATTACTATTGTCATTGTATCAATTATTGTTATTCTTGTGCCCCTATTGTCCCCATATTATTATTAGTATGCCCCATAGAAACCCCCTATTGTTATTTTTGTGCCTTTATATTATTATTGTTAGGTCGGCTTGGTTATATTGTGACCCCTTAGACTCCTATATATAGAAATGAGGTTTTTTCATTTAAATCATCGAAGAATTTTTCTTTTGTGTAATGTAAAGGAGGTTTCCCCCTCAAAGAGGCTGAATTCTAAGGCGTTCAACTATCTTTTCTATCTTTTTGTGAGTTGGTTTCATAACACCTTTTCACTATTTGATTTAGATCATGCATTCAGAGGAGTAGACAACATGTTGAGTCTACGAATGTTTAAATTTCGAGGGAGACATTTTGATCCCTTTGATGTCATTAAGAATTTTACTACAACTGTCAAGATAAAGATATTTTCTAAAGAAGATGATCTCTTTGATGACATCTTCCAGTAGAAAAGCACACTGAAAGACATTTTTGCATATGAACACATATTTCATTAAAATTGGAAATTTTTTATTACAAGGACGTCACTAGAATTGAGTTTTTTGCTTAGTTTGAAATTCTATATCCACTATTTAATTCCAAATAAAATATGTGTTTATGGCTCAAATTCAATTTCCCCCAGCAGAATTCCAAGAATTCAAACTGTACAGAGAGAGGAGATTAGCAAACATTCCCTTGGATAAGTTGAGCTTAGAACCAATAACGGAGCCAACGCCTAGCGTTAGTTTAAGTGGAAGCTCGAGTACAGACAAGTCGAGGTCTAAGTCTGGGAAAGAATCACCAGAACACTCTAAATGGTTCGAGAGTGACCATAATAAGAGTGAACGGTAAATCAGGGATATTTCCCAATCTAAAGAGCACCCAGAGCAACAAGTTTTTACGACACCACAATTGAAGGTTCCCCCTCCCCTTATCCAACCACGAAAGCCAGTGAGAACTGCACTGGATAAAGAGTGGGAAACATTTAATGGATTTATTAATACTGAAAATTAGAACGCGAAGACACCTAAGAATACAGTGTAGATAATGGCAGATATGGTCATTGAAACAGTCAGCAACGCTCCAGAAATGGAACATATTCTCATAACCCCATCATCTAAAATCTTGTCGAAGATAGAGGAGATTCCTCCTCTAGATATATTTTATAGTCCACAGCACAAAGCAGTGGTAAGAAGACAAAGAAATAAATGGAAATTGGACAACATGCTCTCACCTGAGGCAGAGGAGAAATTAGAAAAATTGCAATAGGATTTTCAACAGATGCAGCTTGGGTATCAGAAAAATTTGGCCGAAAAGGAAAATCAATTACAAGCCATGCTAGAAATGCATAAAGATGACCCCAAAATTACAGAGTTTGTCTCAGAAGCCCTTGCCTTGAACGACCAACTCTTGCAACAGCAAGAGGCACTATGCCAAATAATATCGCAATGGAGTTCCCATTGTGAGATGAGCGATAAAATTACAAGTCAAGTTGTGGATTTGCGACTTGATTATGATTTAATAGATAAAAGAATTTTTGATTATTTGATTTGGTGGGAATCAAAGGAAGGAAAGAAAGCAGGCTTGCTCAAAATCAATGAATCCCACAAAGAAATGTTGTTCCATAAGTGGGATGTTCAAATTAAAAAGGCAGAACAAGTAGTGGAAGATGCAATGAGAGCCGCGAACAATGTCATTGACTGTGTCAATGAACAGCTACATGGAGAAAACCTGATATCAGAAACTACTCCGGGATTTCTCCCAAAGGCATAGAAGCTACAAGCAAGCTAGAGACAAAAAGCTAAAGAAAAGGCAAAGTCAATTAAGAAGTTAACCAAGTTGAATTGGTACACTTACTGGCAGTACTTGGTTAAATCGCACAGTCAATGCATGACTCTCAAGTGCCTTACAAATTATGCCGAGAAGAAGTGCCAACACTTGTCGATTTTGTTTTCACAGGAAAATTAAAATCAGAGGTCGGGCAACCGACGCTCTTCAAGCCGATGCTGAATGCTTGTGATCTCAGAGAACAGATGCATAGATAGTTAATTTCTAGATACAGTTTTAGTTTTATTTTTGATTTATTTTTGCCTTATATGAGGACGGTCATTTAAACCTCCTCCTACATTTTTGTAATAAACTATTTTTAGTATTTAGTTAGTAGTATTTTAACCCCTCTCATGTACTTGAAGAGGGGTCCTGAAATTTGTCAAAAATCCTTCCTCAGAACATGCACTTCAACACCCTTGGAGGAGGGTTTTATGAATGAATGGAACAAGATTTATTGATATTTGTGTTTAATGTCTGCTACTGAAATGCATTTCTGTACTCTTAGTAGATATTGAATTAGGAAGAGATTAATCTATATTGCTGAAGCTCGAGTAGAACTTGTTATCAATGGTACTTTTATCTCTTAATGATTTATGCTTATGTGTCCAAGTAATATTTTATGTTCATTTATTTATATATGAAGGCTTGAATGTTTGAGTTATCATTTGGAACTTTTGTACAGTGATGACTATTCTCTTTATGCTTAATGTATGAATGACTTATTATGCGATACACTTCTCACAATTTTTTCAACTAATTTCTTATACGAAACAATTTACTTTTAATGAATTCTTTTCTTGTAGCAATTGAATGATCTTTATTACCAATTGTTGTTAGAAACTATTTTAGATCGCATAAGTGAAAAGTTAATTCCCAGGTTAGTTTTAAAATTAGATTTTTTTTTTCATTAGAATATAATTGCATGTTTTAAATTAGATTTAGATTAAAAGCATTTTATTTACAAATATTTAGAAAGGGAAACAACAACTCTTATCATCACACACAAATTGGGAAACTGGTCCCATTATCCCCAGTCAGAACCACCATCCCAAACGGAAAAGGTGTTGCTTTCAAGGTCCGGACTGGGTGGGTATCCCCTTTGTTGTAGACCCGATTTTCGAGGCTTCAACATATTTGGCGCTAGAAGGAGGGGCCAAATTGTGAATGGCTAGTAAATCTAAATCTAAATACCATTCTAAGAGTAAATCACCCTCAACATCTCCCCCGACTACTCCATCGCATTCCGAGTATTTAAATTTTAAGGGATAAGTCAAGAAAACAACAACCACTGCCACAAACCCAAACATTTCAAATAAATCTACTATCAAACCTTCTGAAGTTGAGTCTTTGATTTATAAAATTAAAGGATTTTCTATATCACCACAAAAGTCTGAAATATCTCAAGGTAGTGTGACTTTGCAATATAATCCTTCTCATCCTCTTACCAGATTACAGAGTGAAAAGTTTGGTATTGAACCAACTGAATTTCCTCTACCTAAAATGAAAAGAGCAAGTAAGTCACCTCAAGTGTCTAATAGTGAGACTCTTTCATCATCACCATCCATTCCAACTTCTCCATTACAAAGTCAACCACCCACCCCTCCACTTCTAGTTGTTGTTCATCAGAGTACTGGAACTTTAACATCCCCATCCATACCACAAGGAATGTCGTCTGTGCTTTCCTCTATTAGTAGTTTAATGCTGGGTCAAACCCCATGGAACAATCCAGGGGCAGTCTCAATGCCTACGCCCTTGAGTGAATTACTGGGCCATCCTGAAAAATGGTTGCCCAAGTTTAATCCTGAAGTAGGCATGCTAGCAGAAGAACACATAAACAAATTTATGTTATCAATAAATTTAAATGGAGTTATGAATGAAGATGTTGTTGTTAGAATTTTTCCTTATACTTTACAAGGAGCAACCGGATCTTGGTATTTTTCATTACCATCAGGGTCCATTACTAGTTGGGACATTTTCTCAGAGCAATTCTTGACTAAGTTCAGTGATGATAGATTTACGGGAATATTGATCAATGACCTATCAAATCTAAAGATTGAATCAAGAGAACCTATCAAAGATTTTAACTCATGTTTCAACAAGATTTTGAATAAAATTCCATTTGCTTCCAAGCCTAGCAAAGAAGTTCGAAGTGAATGGTACATATCTGCTTTACCATCGAACATAACGATCTTTGTTGATAGGGCTGCCAAGACAACATTGGATGAAAACATGAAGGAAGCAATAGTGGTAGAAAAATGTATCTTAGCTTTAGAAAAGAAAAACGTTGTAGATGAAAGAAAAACTAAGAAGGTCACTTTTAGAGATGATCCTAAGAAAAAGTGATCAAAAGACCCATTTGATTTAGAAGGATTGCAGAAAGTCCTAAAAACCATGTCTAACGAAATGGTTGACATTAAAAGACAAGTAGCAAAGACTTCTTCTAATAAACCCTACAAGCCTTATAGAAAAAATCCTTCAACTGATTCAAAGCCTCCCAATGCTATAACAAATGCAGAATCTGAAGGAGAAGAAGAGGAAGTTTCTAATGAAGAGCCTATTGATGAAGATGAAGTTGTAGAGCTATAGGGAATGTGGGACTTCATTCTTCCAGATGAAGAGGATCAAGAGGCATCACCGGTTAGTACCAGAAGTAGAAATCAACTCGATCCTCTACAACATAGTTCTAAACAGAAGGGTGCAAGCTCAACATCTAAAGATAAAGTCACAGATAAGAAATCATCACCAAAAGAGACTCAAACAAGCCCAGTGCAATCCGATTCATCAACTCCATCTAAAACACTGATTGTTTCTGATGAGATGGAGTATAATATTGTTTAAGACATGAAGAAGGCTATGGCTAACATTACTTTTCATGAACTGAGCAAATTGAAACATCAACAAAATCTACTTTTGAAAGAGTTACATGCAATACCCATTGCACCTCTGCCTACCGCTGTAATCTTGCAAGCTTCTCATGAGATGGGAAGTCCTCCAACTAATATGGAAAATCAAGTTGACCCAAATGATATTGCTTTAATTGGAGGTAGGTAAAAATCTTATACTCCCCCATTCCTTCTTACTTATGAAATTTTCAATAAAAACTTGCATAATTGTTTGGTAGATTCAGGGGCTTCATCTAATATTTTGCCTAAAAAAATATGTGCAAAGTTAAACATCCAACCTAAAAAATTTGCAATATGCATGGTTCAGCTAGAATGATCACAAGTTAAAGTAATTGGTGAACTAAATCAAGTTACCATAAGGTTTTCATCTAATCCAAAGGTATGTCAAGTCATTGATATTGTAGTTGCAGGCATTCTTGAATTTTATGGTTTAATTCTTAGTAGGGATTGGTCTGAAAAGCTTCATGGATACTTTGTGACTGACTGGTCACACATGTGGCTCCCTTACAATGGTAAACCAAATCAGATAAAGGTTGAGCTCAAAAGACACCAAAAATACATAGTGAAGGAATTGGAAGGAGAAAATGAACCTATAGCATACAACAACAATATAATTGGCAACTATTCTGTTGACTCTTTCTTAGGAAATTTTAATGCTCATACTTCGCCTTATTTAGAACATTTTGTTTTGTCTCAAGTAGAAATATTTTCTCAAACAGATAATTCTAAATGCGTTAATTTTGTAGATAGTCCTGTAAATAACTATTTATTTTGGAAATTATTTTTTGACGGATCTAAGTCTAATGATGGAACAGGAGTAGGATGTGTATTAGTTAGTCCAGAAGGGAATAAAACTATGCTAACTTGTAGACTTGAGTTCGATTGCACAAAAAACACTGCAAAATACAAAGCTTTAGTGCAATGACTGTATAAGGCAATCAGACTAGATATCAAGTATCTACAAGTCTTTGGAGACTCTGAAATTGTTATTAAACAGGTATGAAATACTATACATTGTCTATCAGGTCATTTAAAGCATTATCAATCTTTAGTTCAAGATCTGACTGAACATTTTATGGCATTCAATATTTCATCTATTCCCAGACTCCAAAATGCTAGTGCTGACCTCCTGGCTAATGTAGCTACCAAGCTCATTCCCTCAAAAGACTATAGCCCAGACAGATTCTGAATCGAATTGACCTTTAGGAACTCCATCCCTGATAATGTTACCAATTGGAGAATTTGTAACGATGATCCTGATATTGTAAGTTTCCTAACATTAAAAGGATCTTACACTAATAAGATAATTAATGAGGACCAACATGACAAGAAGTTACAACAAGAGAGCACCAATAATGCTATACCAAAATCTGTAGTCAAGTTGGAAGACCTATATGATTTGAAAGATTGATTTAAAATGTCTACCAATTCAAAACTTTAGAGTTCAACTCTGAACTATTAATTAGTAAATCTAGGAATCGATAGCAAGCCACAGAATATCAACCTAGGTCTTGGCCTAGCTCCAGAAGAAAAAATAGCCTTTGTTCGGCTCCTGAAACAATATAAAAGTGTCTTTTCCTGGAATTATGATGACCTTAAGACTTATGACACTTCAATCATTCAGCATACTATCCCAATGATAGCTGATGAAAAACTTTTCCAGCAAAAGCCGAGGAAGATCCATCCCAATCTGGAGATATTAGAATTTGTATTGACATTCGAAATCTTGACAAAGCCTACCAAAAGGATAATTTTCCCCTACCTCCTATGGAAAAGATATTGCAAGTGGTTGTAAGATTAGAATTAATGTCCTTTTTATATGGTTTCTCCGACTACAATTAGGTTTTGGTCCGTCGTGACGATCAGCTAAAAACCACATTCAGAACCAAATGGGGTACTTATTTATATCAAAAGATGCCTTTTGGGCTGATTAATGCTGGCGCCACATTTCAAAGGGAAATGGATATCACATTTAAGGGATTAGTAAACAAATCAGTGGTGATTTACTTGGATGACATAATAGTATATTCTAAAAAATGTGGTAATCACCTCAGAGATTTAAAGCAGATCTTCCAATGTTGTCAAAGGTATGGGATTTCACTTAATCCAAAACAGTCCTTTTCTAGATTAAGTGAAGGAAAACTTCTTCAATTTATAGTGTCCAAATATGGAATCCATATTGATCCTGATAGGATTAAGGATATTTCCGAAATATCCTTACCACATAATAAGAAAGCCATGCAGTTCTTCCTTGGCCAGATTAATTTTGTTAAAAGATTTGTTCTAGAATTCTCAAGGAGTGTGTCACCTTTACAAGCAATGATAAAGAAGAATTCACTCTTTAAATGGGGCTAAGAAGAATATGAAGCGTTCAAATTGATTAGTCAAGCGATTGTTAATGCCCCATCCCTAGCAACTCCAAATTTTTTCGATCCTTTCATTTTGTATACATTTGCCCCTAAGAAGTCATATGCTACAATACTCACTCAAGCCAATCAAGACAAGGAAGAAGCCCCAATTTCCTTCTTTAGTTCAAATTTTCAAGGGGGTGAATTAAATTATTCTGACATTGAGAAACAAGCTTATTCTATTTTCAAAGCGATCAAACATTTTAGGCCCTTTCTTGTTAAAACCCATACAAAAATCATAGTACCGTTTCCAGTAGTAAGAAATTTCATAGTACAGAGAGACGTGGGTCAAAAGAGAGCAAATTGGGTCACTACCCTCCAAGAATACGACACTGAGATCAAGCCAGCAAATACTATAAAAGGTCAAATCTTCTGCAAAATGTTGGCTGGAGCATCACTTATTTCTAAAATACCATCCCCAAACCAAGAGGTGCAAATGTATGAGTAAGCCTAAACAATATTGAATCAAAATATGCTGATATCATATTTTATCTAAAAAACCGATATGCTCCTTCAAATCTAAATTATACAAAGAAAAAATCCCTGAGATTGAAAGCCAAGCAGTATCAACTCGTAAACGATGTGCCTTTTAGGATGAATTATGATTATGTTCTCCTTCGATGTCTTGAGAAATCTGAAGTTGAAAAGGTGTCGCAGGAACATGGACCAACAAGTGAATATTATGCGGGAGAGCTACAACACATAAAATTTTGCGCGCAGGATACTATTGGCCTACACTATTTAAAGATGCACATAAATATGTAAGGAAATGTCAGGTTTGTCAAACTGTTGTCGGAAGACAGAAGAAACCATCGTTGTCATTGCAACCAGTTAATATTGATCAACCATTTGATCAATGGGGATTGGATATAATAGGTGAGATCATTCCTCACTCTTCTAAAAAACATAGGTACATCCTTATAACTACAGATTATTTTACTAAATGGGTAGAAGCAGTTCCTCTCAAGACAACTAACGCTGAACATATCATTGATTTCATAGATCATTTCTTAATTACCAGGTTTGGTTTACCCTCTGCTTTAATGTTTGACAATGCATCATATTTTTCTGGCAATGCTATGACTGAATTTGCACTTAAAAGAGGTATTAAGCATAAATATTCTGCCAATTATTACCCATAATGGAACGGGTTTGCCGAATCAACGAATAAAAACTTAATCAGAATCATTAAGCGAACCATTGATCAGAATCATTAAGCGAACCATTGATCAGAATCATTAAGCGAATCATTCAT
The DNA here is from genome assembly GCA_000404065.3 of Pinus taeda. Taxonomy (NCBI): domain Eukaryota; kingdom Viridiplantae; phylum Streptophyta; class Pinopsida; order Pinales; family Pinaceae; genus Pinus; species Pinus taeda. The sequence goes on along the minus strand of APFE031504264.1, from coordinate 237,905 downwards.
CAGAATCATAAAAATTGGCACAAATCTTTGATGTATGCTCTCTGGGTAGATCGCATAACTTAAAAAGGTTTTGTTAGAGCCTAAATCTACCTCAGGCTGAGAAAGGTAGGATCTAGGACAACATCAAACCATGCTTAACCTGGTAGCTAGCCCAAATAGGTTGAGAGAGGGCTCTCTCCTGGTCAATCTCACCAAAATATGATCGATGAGGGCTTGAGATGACTAATATACTAACTAATTTTAGGCTAGGTATGTATGCAAAGAGTTTGATTGAATACAATGATGTTTTTGTTGGCTCAAATGGAAAGGAAGATTTTGGGTGTGGGGAATGAGGCTCAGTTCTGCAGAGATCTCAATGGGGCAAGGTAGGCAACTGATTTGGCACTTAAAATTGAATGATATGGAGAGATTAGACATGTGAGGAGTTGAAGAGGGCAAGAAAACTCAAGGATCCTCTTGAAACAGCTGAAAACATCAAAAACTAAAGCAAACCCTAGGTAGAGCACTGCAATTTCAATGGTTTCTACCTTTACCCTTGTTTGATTTAGTTAAGAAGAAACAAAATATATAATGGCATACATAACACATAAGTAAATTCACAATTAGAGAAGAAAACACTATACAAAAGAAAAATTCCACATGAATCCCAAAGAGCGCCGCAAACCCTGGTATCTATTCCTTACCCAAAACTACTGATATGAGTATACAATGAAGCTCCAAGCTTTCTCAAAATTTCAACCATGATAATGACTGAAAGATCACAAGATATAGACAAACCATAACTCATCCTAGCCTCTAGGGGTCGATCTCATAAGTTTAGGAGCTTCTCCAACTAATTCTAAACTGAGAACTAGAAATTAGGCAGTGGAACAACTTGCCTCTAGAAACTAGGGAACTTATACATTCAGTTTCAAACAACTTTTTGATAGATGAATCTACCTCCATGACTGAAAATTTGACATCATTACGTCAAGATCCATCACTTTACATTAAATTACATCATAAGTTTGACATTGAAAAGGAGAAAAATCAAACTGTCAAAAAGCTAGGCGAAAAAAAGAGTATTTTTTGTCAAACTGAGCAAAATTTCCCCAATGCATCGCGCTGATTTCCCGTGCAATGGGCTACCTTCATGTTGTTTAGTTTCCTCCTCTTGTTCAGATTTCTCAGCTTCTTCTTGCATTCCTTTCTCATTGTCTTCCCCTTCTAATCATGGGGGTTGCTCGTCTTCTATCTCTACTGGCTGGCTGGTGTTTCCTTGGGGCTTCTCCAGCCTCCCTTGTAGCCGTGCTAGTTGGACCGATTTCCTTCATTTTTCTGGATGCTCAGGTGTATTGGTGGCATGTTTACGTTTTGGGGATGATGTGGTCAATCCTCCATTTATCATGGCAATTAGATCTTCCCAGCTGCTCTGCTGTTGGCTAAGGCTATGGATGACTATTAACCAAATCAACCCATGATGACTAACAACTGACTCTACATGCTGTGCCTTTTTTATGCTCTGTGCAATGTCATGAAGTAATGAATTAAAAAATGCATGTAAATTTACAGAGCATTTTTGCTTTAGTACAGCTAAGAGTTTAAGATGTCGTGGTCTTACCACGTCTTTTCCACCTTCACAAGTGATGTAGCTTTGAATGGTCTTCACCAATTCCGCCCATGGCTCTCCTAATGGTGTTGGCAGAACCCCCTTTCCTCTAATTGTCAGGCTCTGGCCTTCCTCCTAGAAGATTTCTATGATCTTTTGCAATCTCTCCTTCTTTAATGTCCATACAGGTCCAACAGCTGGCAGTCCTGAGACTTCTGCGATTATGTCATTGATGACTGATATGCGTCTCCCCCTCATTGTGGAGTGATCCTCTTGCAAGTTCTGCAAGAATTCAATTTCTACAGCCTCGTTGGACTCCTATAAGCAGTGGAGATAACTCAGCCACCCTGCTCTCGCCTAGATTTCCTGGGCAGCAACAAAGATTGTTAACACCGGCGGTTCTCTTTGAATTGATCTAACACAGCTTCCTGAATAGTGATCTAACACGTAATCCAGGGAATGATGAGGTTAACCTCCCCCTTGCAATGTGATAGGTCGTTCCGGCCGTCAAATAAAGGAGCAGCGCCCGTTCTGAAACAAAGACCTTAAGGAACAGCTTATGGCAATATGCCATGTTTACAAAAGTATCAAATTACCAAAATCGAGGCGTAGAGTTGGGTCGCTTAATACATAAGAGACTGCGGTGGTATGATGCGAGGCTGGGGATAGGACATCTGCTATGGATACAGAGTCTCATGCGGTCATTGTCAATTGTTCTGTCATAATTGGTGATAATAGATGTACATGCATTGTATGGTTTAGGAAATAATATATGATTGATTACTAAGGCATAAGAAACGGAAGGGTGCTAATAACTACCTATTGGTGTAAATAATGTGACTTCAATACCATTAACAGTGCTCTGCTACCGACAGGTGTCCATAACCTTGGAAGAGTTGTTTATTTCACCCATGGAACCATGATCCTTTGTGTATGCTTAGGAAATGTTGTGTGATGTCAAAATGTGGGCCATTATGCTGGCTTGGTGACCAGTTAGCCATAATGCCATCCACGAGGAAGGAGCGAAAGGTGGGCAGGCCAGCTCGTGATGAGACCTCCTGTTCCAAGGGTTCTTTATTTGATATACCTTTTGGACCATATCCCTGGTGTGGTGGCCATAGTGCGAATGTCACTTCGCTTTCTTCCTCATGATCATGGTAGGCTGGCTCTTGATGAGACCCCCTATCCTACATTTGACAACTTATAAGTCATTAAGACATCATTGTTTGCACTATTTTCTTTCTTTTTCATAAAGTACTTTCCCTATTTATACACAAAGGGTGGTTCAACACTCCATAAGAGTGAGAATGGTGGAAGAAGTCTTAACATCTCAATCGGAAGATATAAACCCTTTGCTCTTATTCCTGAATAATAATCAAAGAGGATTAAAAGTGGCCAACATGATAAAGATAACCAATCAGAGCAGAATTAGTAGAACAATGACATCAAAAGATAATGAATAAGTGTGTCCTTCCTTCTGTCCTCTTACCAATTCAGAGCAATTTCTTATAAAGATAGTGATTTTATAATTCACTGATTTCAGTATGTTGTTATTTTGTGTCCATTGCATAAGTGCATAGCTGTATTCTAAAAGACTTGAAAGAACAGGAACAGTAAGCATCCTTAATTTAGAACAGCAAGGGGAACGAGCTGTTTCAAAAAGGGAAAGCAAAAGAATGCAAGTGGTGTTCCTTTTGGAGAAAAGAACAACAAAAGACAACAAATGTTGTTCCTTTGGAAAAGGAACATTAGAAAACACAAATGCCATTCCTTTGAGAAAGGAACAACAAAACACATAAATGTCGTTCCCTTGGAAAAGGAACAACAAAAATCGAAAATGTTGTTCCTTTGGAAAAGGAACAGCAAAACACACCAATGTCGTTCCTTTGGAAAACGAACAACAGAAATCTAAAATGTTCTTCCTCTGGAAAAGGAACAACAAAGCAAACAAATGTCGTTCCTTTGGAAAATTAAACACAGAAATGAAAAATGTTGTTCCTTTGGAAAAGGAACAGCAAAGCAAACAAATGTCGTTCCTTTGAAAAAGGAACAACATAACTAGAAAATGTCGTTCCTTTGGAAAAGGAACAACAGAACACACAAATGCCATTCCTTTGAAAAAGGAACAACAAAAACTGAAAATGTTGTTCCTTTGGAAAAGGAACAGCAGAAACTGAAAATGTTGTTCCTTTGGAAAAGGAACAACAGAACACGAAAATGTTGTTCCTTCGGAAATGGAACAGAAAAACACATAAATAAAGAAAAGGAACAAAATTATAGCAAAATGATGGCTGATCTAAAGGGTGTTGTTCTTTTGAAAAAGGAACAACCAGAAGAAAATGCTATCCTTTTGAGAAAAGGAACAACAAAAAATAGTAACGGCAAAACGTTGATTCAACAATATGTACAAAAATGATTCACAAAAGAAAAGAAATTATGTACAAACTGGAAAAAGAAATAAATTTCTTAATGAATTACAGGTGAGGAAGATTTCTCTCCCTCCCCAAAAATTTCCATATCAGAGTCTCAACGTAGCTGCTGGCATAAGGACTCCTGAGTGAGTGGTTTGCGATAAAGATGAACTCGGTGGCCATTTGCCTTGAAGGCATATCCAGCACTGTCAATAGTGATTAGCGTAAGGGTACCATTGTCATCTACCTTCTGGATTTTGTTTGGTCCCAACCAATGAGTCTCGGGTTTCCCGGGGAAGTCCTGAAACCTGGAGTCGTACAAAAGTGCCCAATCACCTTCGTGGAAGACTTTATTTTTAATGACAGCATCATGCCATTTAGCTCGTTGCTACTGGATCAGGGCAGTGTTTTGAAGTGCAGAGAGCCTAATTTCATCTAGCTCATTGATATGCTATAATCGATTAATCTGTGCCTCAGTCAGATCTAAGCCAACTCCCTGTGTTCTTCGTAATGTTTGGATTTCGAATTCTATGGGGAAAATGGGTTGTTTTCCGAACACTAATTGATAAGGTGAGTAACTAGTGGTACTTCTCCCTGTTGTTCTATAAGCCCACAGTGCTTCGGGTAGTTTGGCAGCCCAATCATGTCTATGTGACGCAATGGTTTTAGTTAGGATTTCTTCTATTATTTTATTGCTGCTTTCTACCTGCCCATTTGCCTGTGGGTGGTATGGAGTAGTGATTTTATGCTGGACATGATAGTTGTTGAGTGTTGTAGCTATTTTGTTCCAAGCAAACTGTGGTCCACCGTCTATAATTATCTCTCTTGGAAGGCCATAACGTACAAATAGATGGAACAGGAACTGTATGAGAGAATCCTCTGTAGCTCTTGGCAATGCCTCTACTTCAACCCACTTGGTGACATATTCTATTGCCACCAAAATATATGTTTTCTGGTTTGATGATGGGTTATTTGGTCCAACGAAATCAAGGGCCCATCGCTTGAATAGTTCGATGACTAGCTGTGGTTTCAGAGGCATCTCATCAGATTGACCAGGGCGTCCTGCTCTCTAGCAACTATCACAGGCTTGGACGAATTTCTTTGCATCTTTGAAAATCGTGGGCCAGTAATACCCTATTTGCAGCACCTTATGTCCAGTTTTGTGATCGGCGAAATGTCTGCCACATGGTCTGTCATGGCAGGCTTTTAAAATGTCAAAGATTTCATCTTCTCGAACGCATCTCTTGATATGCATGTCTGCCCCTGTGTGGAACAAATAGCCCCCAATCGAAGAAAATTGAGCACTCTGCTGAACAATCTGTTTCCGCTCATTAGGGGTTAGATGATTTGATAGTTTACCTACTGCTAGGTAATTGGCAACATCAGCATACCAGGGTGTTTGAACAGCCACAACAAACAGATGCTCGTCTGGAAAATGATCTTCAACTGTTGCTGCATCAATTGGCTTTGGCATTCTTAAGAGAAAATCGGCTACAAGATTTTCTTTTCCTGGTCGATCCTTGATTGTAATATCAAATTCTTGCAATAAAATCAGCCATCTAGTTATTCTGCCATTTGTGATAGGCTTGTTTGCTAAATATTTTATGGCAGAATGATTTGTGTACAAGATAACATGATATCCAGTAATGTAATGTCTGAACTTATTGACAGCATGTATTACAGCTAGAAATTCTTTTTCAGTAACAATGTAGTTTAATTTAGCAGGGGATAAATTTTTGCTGATGTAATAAATTGCATATGGTTTTTTATCCTCTTCCTGCCCAAGGACTACTCCAATGGATGTATCTGAGGCATCAGATGATATTTGAAATGGCAAATCCCAATTTGGTCTTTGAAGGACTGGGGCTATGGACACGAGCTTCTTCAGATCCTTGAAATCATGTTCACATTTTTCTATCCAAAGAAAATCAACGTTACCAATTAGTGCATACAAAGGTGCAGCAATATGCGAATAATGTTCTATAAAGCTCCTATAATAACTAGAAAATCCAAGAAAACTGCGTACCTCCATTTGAGTGGTAGGAGTGGGAATAAGAAAAATTATATGGATTTTGGCTAGGTCTACCTGAATTCCAGCTGCTGAAATATAGTGTCCTAGGATAAGTCCTTCAGTCATCATCATATAACATTTTTCACGGCTTAAACAAAGCCTGGTACCAATGCAGCATTGCAGGACTTTTTCTAGTGTATCCAATGTTGGATCGAAACCATCTCCATATGGTGTAAATCCATCCATGTATAATTCAAGTCCTTCATTTACTAAGTCTGCAAAAATGCTAAGGATAGCCCTTTGGAATGTGACAGGAGCATTGCATAGGCGAAAAGGTAGAACTCGGTAGGCAAATGTTCCCCAAGGATAAGTAAAAGTAGTTTTGTCTTGGTCTTCAGGGGCAATCTGAATCTGATTGTATCCACTGAAGCCATCTAGGAAAGAAAATAATTTCTTTCTTGCCAAAGTGTTTAATACTTGGTCGATGAATGGGAGAGGGAAGTGGTCTTTTTTTGTTGCTTTATTTAGCTCTCTGTAGTCCACACAGATTCTACATTTCCCATTCTTTTTTGGTACCACCACAAGCAGAGAGAACCATTTACTATCAGAGATAGGATAGATGAAATTGACATCTAAAAGTTTTTGAAGTTCAGCTTTTACCACATCTTTTAGATGAGGATTTAGTCTCCTCTGAGGTTGACAAACAGGTCTCACATCTTTTTCTATATAAATGTGGTGTGTACATAACTGGGGGTCAATTCCTTTCATATCAGGGTAGTCCCATGCAAATGCTTCTTTATATTTCCTTAACACATGGATGAGCTTCATTCCTTGTTCGGATGTGAGGTTGGCATTATAATCAGTCTGGGTTTTGG
>APFE031504264.1:200339-230796 GCA_000404065.3 Pinus taeda | reverse complement strand
ATTTATTATCAGAAATCGGTTTGATATTCCCAGGAGTCAACAGAGACCATGACATCATGTAGTGTGCCCTCTGGCCTAACCACAGATCGGTCAGCCAATTCTAGCAAGGTAGAGGTGGGTTCTACAGATGTAATGCCTACCTTTTGGTAAGTAGTGGTTGTTAAGATATTGATTGCAGCTCCTGGATCAACTAAGGCATTAGAAAGGGTCTGACCATAAATTTGCACAGTTACTATTGGATTTCTTGGGTCTTCGTATTTAATGGGTGTTTCTTTTCCTGATAATAAGTCAGATAGAGTGCCAACTACTTGGACTCTTGGATTATTTGTTATATTCCTCCTTGGTTTCTTTATACACAATTCTTTGATATTTTTTGCGTATATCAAGATGTCTTGAATGGCTTGGAGGAATGGAATTTTTATGTACAAATCATGTAGTTCTCCCAGAATGTCAAAATCAAGATATTGTAGAGGTCGAGGTATGACTAATCGTTTTGGGAATAGGGGAGAGGATGTGGTTGCTTGATTATGAGTTTTTTGTTTATTCACATCCTCTTCTTGTGACAAATGTTCCTTGGGTAACTGATTTTCAACCTGAACGGCCTTATCTCCCTCGGTTTCAATAATACTCCCAGATCTTAACTGGAGATCATTACACTCTCTCAGATCCACTCCTATTTCTGGTGTTTCTATGATTTAGATAGATTGGATCGGTCTGTTATTTGGATTGGTGTTGGGTTGGGCTAGGAGTTGCAATCTCAGATTAGACTGGGGATTTTGTTGTAAGGCTGGCAGTGTAGGTTGAGGGAGTGGAATGGTTTCTACTTGCTGATGCATCGGTCTCTGCAAGTTTGTCTGCCAAGCTGAACTTTGTGAAGTAGGGGGACTCCATTGTGGTGGGTATGCGTTATTTTGCCAATATGGTGGGGTATAAGGAAGATTTGGCCAACTAGGTTGGCTTGCCTAATTCAGCCATAAAGTTGAGGAAGGAAATGACTGTGGTGACCAATTTTGAAACGGGGGTTGAAATTGACTTTGCCACATATTATATTGTTGAGCATTATACTGCGGAGGCTGAAAAGAAGAAGTTGGGTTTGGAAATTGTTAAAGGCCCCGAAAATTAGGTCAACAACAAGGGGGATACCTGCCCGGTCCAGACCTTGGTTGGCAGCTCCTTATCCGTTTGGAATAGCGTGTCCGACTGGGGATATGGGACCAGTTTCCCAATTCAGTGTGTGTGTGTGTGCGAAATATGGGTATTTCTGTTTTAAATGGAATACTTCTATCCTAATTCTAATCTAATGATATGCTATTGTATTCTAATAAACAAAAAAACATCAAAATTTATGCTAACCCAGGGTGTGATCTTTCTTCTATGCGATCTAAAAATATTTCAAACAATAACTGGTAATAAAGATCATTAAGCTATTATAAGAAAAGAATTCGATAAAGATGAACTACTTCGTATAAGAATTTAGACGAAACAGTTGTGAAAACTTATCGCATAAAGGAGCTATTCATACACTAAGCATAAACAAATAGTTATCACCATATAAAAGTTCCAAATGATAACTCATGCATCCATGTTGTAATATATAAACAACTGAAAACTGAATATCACTTTAACGCATAAGCAGAAATGGTTAAGAGATAAAAGTACCATTTATAACTAGTCCTACCCATGAGCTTCAAGCGACAATTGATTTATCTCTCCTTCATTTAACATCCACTAAGAGTACAGAAGTGCAACATCAGTAGCAGATATCAGATGCAAATATCAAATAAAACATGTTCCATTCATTCACCAAAACCTCCTCTGATGGTGCAAAAGTGCATGTTCTGAAGACAAGTTTTGGATAAATTTTTGGACCCTTCTCTAAATGCATGAGAAGGGTTTAAATACTACTAACTAAATAACTTATTTACAAAAATTGAGGATTCAGTTTAAATGACCGTCCTCTTTCTAAGTAAAACTATTTCTAAAAGTAAATCTGATATCTAACTATTTCTAAATTTGCTCCTTAACGTTGCAAGCATTCAGTATTTTCCTGAGTGGAGTTGGCTGACTGTCTTCCGTCTTTGGTTGAGTTAAGCAAACAGAATCGACAAGAGCTGGCATTATCTTCTTAGTAAAATTGATGATATACTTGAGAGTCATCCAATGACTATGTGACATAATCATGTATACCTGGTAAAAATCCCATTTCAACTTGGTTAACTCTTGGACTGCTTCTGCTTTTCCTTTAGTCTTCTATTTCCAGTTTGTTTCTATCGCTGCTTTCTTGCAATTTTCAGGGCTTGCAAGTGACTGAGTAATTAGGAGCCTTCCTTTTCGAGCAAGTTTTCTCAGCGATGCGCGATTAGTGCCAAGCACTAATCGCGCATCGGAAACTGCCTCTGTTTCCTGATCCGGGCTTCCCTGATGAATTTTTTGCCTCTTGCACCTTTTTCTCTCATTGGGTATAAAACTCAAAATCTATAAAAATAGTGATTCCATGAGCTCTTGGCCCTGAGAATTAAACTGTCTATTTCTGGTATCAACATCGCTCAGTACCCATTCAACCATGGCTGTATATGAGAAATTTGTGATGGATGCCTCAGAAGAGTTCTGCGGCTCTTTTTCTCCCTTAAGTGGATTAGGTGTGCCTTCTGAAATGGACAATGGAGTGTTTCCTTTCCTCCTCATAGTTTTCTCCATACTTCCTTGTATAACGATTCATCCTTCTTTCTTACAGTTTATATTTGAGGAGGAAGTAATGATAAAAAATAATGACAAGAAAAATGTAAATGCCAGATATATGCAAAACATGCCACCTTACGTGAACTAGTTCTTCAAAAAACACAACACCATACGTCATTAACAACTGGCAACAACTAATTAATTCGCATTAAAATGCATGACCAATTCTTGGCTTAAAAAGTTTTCTCGAATAATGAGCCAGAACCAACTGCGATGGAGAGGTCTTGCGATTTTGCTTTGCGATATCACAGATCGTTGTATTGCAAATCGCAATTTCATCGTGTTGTTCTATCGCAAGGTCACAGTATCGCAACATCGCAACTTCACAGTATCACAACATCGCAACTTCGCAGTATCACAACATCGCAACTTCGCAGTATCGCAATATCGCAATTTCGCAGTATCGCAACATCGCAACTTCGCAGTATCGCAGTATCGCAATATCACAATATCGCATATTGTTATAATCCTTATGTGTAATTCATGTGATTTTTGTGATGTGCGATATGCGATATCACATATTGGCGATTTTTTTTTAAGTTTTTTCAATGTGAGTGTTTCTTTAATGTATACGATGCGATGAAGTTTCGCATCGCAATCTCACGTTTTTTATCATTTTAACTCATTAGAAGGTACCCTATCATTCTTTGAGCGATGCGATATCTCTTAATGAGTGAATTTACTTTCTTCATTATGAAACTTAGGTTTTTAGATTTTTCAAAGGTATTTTCCTAAGTCCATGATGTTATAAGTTTCATCTAAAAGGAAATATAACACTAACTGATTTTTTAGATTTTTACTGAGGGTCCCCACTTATTTAGTATTAGCAATAACACTTCATAAGGAGGGGGGTTGTTGGTGGCCATAACAATTGGCGATTCACTTGGAAGAATTAGTTATCTCTGTGTTTCTATTGAATTTTTTTAGCTTCCAAAACATTTTTTTTTTTTAGAAAAGTAAGCTTTATTATGGAAAGATAAAGTACATTATGCTCTAACCTGTCAATGAAATTTTGATTCAGCTATTTTCAACTTTGATTATTTGCCCCCTCAAGTTAGTCCTTGTGTTTAGATCAGTCATTACTTGGTCTGTAAAGATAAAACAAAGTCTTCTTTGTAAACCAGTTTTAAATATGCTCATTTGTCGTAGGTAGAGCCTCTGCTACCAGCAGACGTTTATAGCCTTGACAGGGTTACCTATTACCCAACAATGATCTTGTATCCTACTTAAAGAAACCTACAACTCTCAAATAAGAATCCACATCCACAATTATTTCTTTGAATTTCTTTTTATTCTTAAAGAACAATATCTTGGTTTGATAGCCAATTTATGACACAATCGTTCACTCGATTTATAACTTTGTTGAACAAGCTGGCTCATGATGAGACCCCTTGCCTCTTGATTGTAACAATCTTGAGTCATTGCCCTGTTGTGGTATGGAGTATTTGGCAAAGTCAACAAGTTATAATATCTGTGATTATGATAAGTCGGCTCGTGATGAGACCTCTCATTGTTCAATATGAAGTGTATCCTTGGATTGTTCCTCTGAAAGTTGTGATTTCCTCGGCAGGGAGGAAGTCATTGTTTCCTTTAGATAGCTCTGGATTACAATGATAGAGTTTTTGGAAGTAGTTGTTCTACAGAGAATCTTTATTTTGTTATTGATACCTTTCACTGCACTGATATAAAACAATTTCTTCACTAAAGGTTATTTTCATCAAACTTTATGAAGTTGAAACTAGCGTCATATCTAGGTTATAGTCTTTAACTATATTTTTCAATAATAAAGATTAATTTCCCCAAAGATTTGCTATTTATACAAGTGAAAAATCAAAATCTGAAAGAGAGTTGGTGTCTTTTTCGTAAATGCCTAATGTAACCATTCACAACTGGTTTTATTGAAAAAAGAAAAATTATTACTCTACAAAAATAAAAGAATAATCTTCTATGGAAAATATTTCTTAAGAATTTGTCCATTGATAGGCAAAGAGTCTCTTTTACCTGCTAAATCCTGTAACACAAATGTCGATGGACCTAAGACTTCTACAATTGAAAAGGACCAAGCTACATTCTTTGAAATTTTTTATGTTTCCCCTTTTCTTCATGTGCCTTGTCCCATTTTAAAACTAAGTCTCCCACCTAAAAATCTTTTCTGGTCATTATATTTGAATCAAAAGAGGATTTTACTAGTGCTTGAAGATAAGCATGTTTTTTCTTAGCTTGTTCTCATTGTTCTTCTAATTTGATTATTTCCATTTGTCTTAGGTGTAGTGAGGAAGTTGGTACTTCATCAATCTATTGAACTAGAGACAAAGAAGGAATTGCTAAATGAGTAGGAAGAACCACTTCTCCCCCATAAACTAAATTAAAGGGAGAAGTGCCGATGGAATATTTTCTCATTATTCGGTCTGCCCATAAAGCATATATTAAGGATTTGTGCCAATTTTTATGATTTTGGTCTACTATTCTTTTAATAATCCTGATTAGGTTTTTATTTGTAGACTCGGCTAACCCATTGCCCTGTGGATAATAATTGGCCGAATATTTAAGTTTGAATCCTCTTTTAAGTGAAAATTCAGTCATTGCATTTCCAGAAAAGTATGATGCATTATCGAACATTAAAGTAGAAGGTAATCTAAACTTGGTGATTATAAATTGATTTATCAACTCAATGATATTTTTAGCATTAGCCGCCTTGAGTGGAACTACTTCTACCCACTTAGTAAAATAATCTGTTGTTGTAAGGATATATCTATGCTACTTGGAAGAGTGAGGAACGATCTCACCTATTATATCCAATCCCCACTTAATGAAAGGTTGGTCGATGTTAACTGGTTGTAGTGGTAATGATAGATTCTTTTGTCTCCCAGTAGTAGTTTGGCAGACTTGACATTTCCTCATGTAACTGTGCGAGTCTTTGAATAACGTGGGCCAGTAATACCCTGCACGCAAGATTTTATGTGCAGTAGCATCTCCAACATAGTGTCTGCCTGCTAGCCTATCATGGAGTTCTTGCAAAACTTTATCAGCTTTAGATTTCTCAAGGCATCTAAGGAGAAAAGAATCGTAATTCATTCTAAAAATAATATCATTTATGAGTCAATATTGTTTGGCTTTCAACCTTAAAGCTCTTTTCTTGGTATGATCGAGGTATGAAGGAGCATATCCATTCTTAACATAATAAATGATATCAGCGTATAATGATTCTTCATCGTTTAGGCTTACCTCGCACACTTGTACCTCTACAGATGAAATTTCAAAAATTTGCGACGCTCCAGTCAGCATTTTGCAAAAGTCTTGACCTCTTACAATGTTTTCCGGTTTAATTTCTATGCCATATTATTGTAAGGCCGTTACCCAATTGGCCCTCTTCTCACCCACATCCTTTTGTACTAGAAGATTCATTACCGCTGGAAACGGTACTATAATTTTAGTATAGGTTTTGAGTAGAAAAGGTTTGAAGTATTTGATTGCTTTGAAAACAGAATAAGCCTGTTTCTCCACATCTGAGTAATTTAATTTAGCACCCTGCAAATTTAAACTGAAAAAAGCAATTGGTGCTTCCGCCTTTTCTTGATTCGTTTGAGTGAGTATCGCAGCATATGACCTATCTGAGGCAAATGTGTATAAAATAAAAGGCTCTGAAAAATTCGGAGTTGCTAAAGATGGAGCAATAATAATAGCCTGTTTGATCAGGTTGAACGATTTATGTTGATCTTGGCCCCATTTAAAATTAGAGTTCTTTTTTATCATGGTTTGTAAAGGAGATATGATTTGTGAAAAATCTGGAACAAATCTCTTTACAAAATTGATTTGACCAAGGAAAGATTGCATGGATTTTTTGTTATGAGGTAGGGATATTTCAGAAATTTCTTTGATTCTGTCAAAATCGATGTGAATTCCATATTTTGACACTATGAATCCTAGAAGTTTCCCTTCACTTAATGTGAAAAAGGATTTCTTTGGGTTAAGTGAAATTCCGTACCTTAAACATCGTTGGAAGATTTTTTTCAAGTCTTTGAGATGGTCTCTTTGTTTCTTGGAGTACACGGTTATATCATCCAAATAAATTACTACAGATTTATTGACTAAACCTTTAAATGCAATGTCCATGGCTCTCTGGAATGTGGCACCGACATTAATCAAACCAAACGACATCTTTCGATATGCATATGTGCCCCATTTAGTTCTGAATGTGGTTTTCAATTGATCATTAGGATGTACCAGAACTTGATTATATCCTGAAAATCCATCCAAGAAAGACATTAATTCTGAGCCTGCCACTGCCTACAATATTTGGTCCATAGGTGGTAAGGGAAAATTGTCTTTTTGACAGGCTTTGTTAAGATTACGAAAGTCAATACAAATTCTAATATCTCCGTTTTTCTTTCTAACAGGTATCATATTGGAGACCCATTTAGAATGTCTGACAAGAAAGATTATCTTGGCTTTCAACAGCTTATTGAGTTCAGTTTTTATTTGATTTTCTATTTGGGATGAATCTTTCTCAATTTTTGTTGGATAGGTTTTTTGTTATCGGTCATTGGAATAGTATGTTGGATGATAGAAGTGTCGTATGTTTTGAGTTCATAATAGTTCCAAGCAAAAACGTTTTTGTATTGTCTCAAAAGATGAATATATGCTAGCTTTTCTTCAGGGGCTAGGCCAAGGCCTAGATTTATGTCTTGGGGTTTGGCATCGGTTCCTAGGTTTACTAATTCATAATTCAAAGTGGAACTTGGAGCTTTGAATTGGTAGACCTTTCAAACCGATCTTTCAAATCGTATAGGTCTTATAACTTGACCATTGATTTAGGTATAGCATTGTTAGTGCTATCTTGTTGTAATTGTCGATCATGTTGATCTGCGTCGATTATTTGGTTGGAGTAGGATCCTTCAGAAGTAAGGAAATTTACGATATCAGGATCGTCATTGAATATTCTCCAATTTGTGATGTTGTCAGGAATAGAATGTCTAAAGATTAATTCTATTGAGAATCTATCTGGACTAAAATATTCCTTAGGAATGAGCTTAGAAGCTACGTTAGCTAAAAGGTCAGCTCTTGCATTTTGGAGTTTGGGAATTGATGAAATATTGAATGCTATAAAATGCTCAGTCAGATCTTGAGCTAAAGATTGATAATGTTTTAAATGACCTGATAAGCAATGTACAGTATTCCGTATCTGTCTGACTACAATTTCAGAGTCTCCGAAGACTTGGAGGTACTTTATGTCTAGCTCGATTGCTTTGTACAACCCTTGGACTAAAACCTCATATTCTGCTGTATCGTTGGTACAATTAAATTTGAGCCTGCATGTTAGCATGATTTTATCTCATTCTGGACTAATTAGCACGAATCCTGCTCCTGCTCCTTCATTAGATTTAGAACCATCAAAAAATAATTTCCAAAACAAAGATTTATTTACATGTCTATCTAAAAAATTGATGCATTTTCAACTATTCGTTTGAGAAATTTTTTTGACTTGGGACGAAACATAATGTTCTAAATAAGATGACGTATGAGCATTAAAATTGCCAAGAAAAGAATCCACTGAGTAATTGCCAATTATGCTACTGTTATATGCTACTGGTTCATTTCCCCCCTCTAATTATGTTACTATGTACTTCTAATGTAATTCTCATTCAACTTTTATTTGATTTGGCTTACCATTATAACACAGCCACATGTGCGACCAATCAGTTGCGAAGTATCCATGCAGTTTTTCTGACCAATCCTTGTTAAGAATTAAACCATAAAATTCAGGGATATCAGCGACTAAAATGTCAATAACTTGACATACCTTCGAGTTGGATGACAACCTTATGGTTACTTGATTTAGTTCGCCAATGACTTCGACTTGAGATCGATCCAGCTGAACTATGCGAACAACAGAATTCTGTGGTCGAATGTCTAATTTGGTGCATATGGACTTTGGTAAAATATTCGATGAAGCACCTGAATTCACTAAACAATTATGTACATTTTTGTTAAAAATTTCATAAGTAAGGAGAAAAGGGGGAGTATGAGATCTCGATCTTCCTCCAATTAAAGCGATGCCGTTTGGATCAATCTTGTTAGTCGTATTAGTTGGAGGTCTTCCCATGTTCTGAGAAGCTTGCAAAATTACAGCGGCAGGAAAAGGTGCAACTGACACAGCATGTAATTCTTTCATTATTATCTTTTGTTGATGCTTTAGCTTGCTCAATTCGTACAGAGTGATGTTGGCCCTAGTCTTTTTCATGTCTTCTATAATATTGTACTCCATTTCATCCGAAACGATCAACGTTTTAGATGGACTAGGTGAATCTGTTTGGATTGGGCTAGTTTGAGTCGCTTTAGATGTCGTTTTCTTTGTTGCGACTTTATCCTTTGTTACAGAGCTTGCGCTCTTTGATTTTTGGGTAGTTTGTGGAGGATCAAGCTTATTTCTACTTCGTGTGTTAACTGGGAATACTTCTTGATCTTCCTCTTGTGGAAGGATGAAATCCCACATTCCTTGTAATTCTACAACTTCTTCATCATCGGTTTTCCCTTCAGTGGAAATTTCCTCTTCTTCTTCCTTGGATTCGACATTTGTTATAGCATTGGGTGGCCTTGAATCCGTTGACAGGCTTCTTTTAAAAGCTCTGTAGGGTCTCTCTGAAGAAGTTTCTACTACTTGCTTTTTTATGTCGATCATTTCATTGGACATGGTCTTTAGAACTTTTTGCAATCCCTCCAAATCGCATGGATCTTTTGCTTGTTTCTTCTTGGATTCTTCTTTGAAGGTGACCTTCTTAGATTTACGTTCTTCTATCGCAGGTTTCTTCTCTAAGGCTATTATACGTTTCTCTACTGCTATGGATTCTTTCATGTTTTCGGCTAGGGTTGTTTTATTCTCCCTGTCCACAAATATTGCTATGTTTGACGGTAATGCAGTGACATACCATTCACATCGCACTTCCTCACTGGGCTGGGAAGCAGTAGGAATTTTGTTTAGAATTTTATTGAAACGTAGATTGAAGTCTTTGATAGGCTCTCTAGATTCTGCCCTAAGGTTGGATAAGTTGTTGATTAACGTTGTCGTAGACCTGTCGTCACCAAACTTGGTTAGGAATTGGTCTTGGAAGATGTCCCAACTGGTAATAGATCCAAAGGGTAATGAGAAATACCACGATCCGGGTGTTCCTTGCAGAGTATAAGGAAACAGTCGAACGACAGCATCTTCATTAGTAACCCCGTTGAGGTTAATGGATAGCATAAAGTTGTTTATGTGCTCTTCTGCTAGCATGCCTGCCTCGGGATTGAACTTAGGAAGCCATTTCTCAGGATGGGCCAGTATTTGACTCAAGGGTGCAGGCATTAAGACTGCCCCAAGGTTGTTCCATGGAGACTGGGCCATTGCTGAACTGCTAACAGGGGGGTTTGCAGAAGATGATCCCTGTGGTTGGGAAGATGAGGTTATTATGATCGCAGATGATTGAGGAGGACTTGTAGGGATTCCACTGGGTAGATTGGTAATAGTCTGGAGTGGAGGGGTGGATGGTTGAATTCGTGGTGGAGAGGTTGAGATGGATGATGTTGATGAAAGAGTCTCATTGTCGGACCCTTTAGGTGACTTCCTTTCTCTTTTCCTTTTGGGAAGAGGTAATTCAGTTGGCCGAACACCAAACTTTTCACTCTTTAATCTGGTCAGGGGATGAGCATGGTTATACTGAAAAGTCACGCTTCCCTGAGATTTATCAGATCTTTGAGGGGAAATAGAAAATTGTTGAAGTTTGTGAATCAGAGATTCGACTTCAGGAGGTTCAATAACAGATTGTTCTGAAATGTCAGGATTTGTAGCAGCGGTTGATGCTCTGGCGACTTCTAACTTTGGATTTGAGTGTAATGGAGAAGTCGGGGGAGATGGTGAGGGCGATTTTCTCTCAGAATGGTATTTTGATTTGGATTTACTTGCCATTCATATTTTAGTACCCTCCTTGTAGCGCCAAATATTTTGAAGGCCCCGAAAATCGGGTCAACAACAAGGGGGATACCCGCCCGGTCCAGACCTTGGTTGGCAGCTCCTTATCCGTTTAGTATAGCGGGTCCAGCTGGGGATATGGGACCAGTTTCCCAATTCAGTGTGTGTGTGTGAGAAAGATGGGTATTCCTATTTTAAATGGAATACTTCTATCCTAATTCTAATCTAATGATATGCTATTGTATTCTAATAAATAGAAAAACATCAAAATTTATGCTAACTCAGGGTGTGATCTTTCTTTTATGCGATCTAAAAATATTTCAAACAATAACTGGTAATAAATATCATTAAGCTATTATAAGAAAAGAATTCAATAAAGATGAACTACTTCGTATAAGAATTTAGACGAAAAAGTTGTGAAAACTTATCGCATAAATGAGCTATTCATACACTAAGCATAAACAAATAGATATCACCATACAAAAGTGCCACATGATAACTTAGGCATCCATGCTGTAATATATAAACAAATGAAAACTGAATATCACTTTAACGCATAAGCAGAAATGGTTAAGAGATAAAAGTACCATTTATAACTAGTCCTACTCATGAACTTCAAGCGATAATTGATTTATCTCTCCTTGATTTAACATCCACTAAGAGTACAGGAGTGCAACATCAATAGCAGATATCAAATACAAATATCAAATAAACCCTGTTCCATTCATTCACCAAAACCTCCTATGAGGGTGCAAAAGTGCATGTTCTGAGGACAAGTTTTTGATAAATTTCTGGACCCTTCTCTAAATGCATGAGAAGGGTTTAAATACTACTAACTAAATAACTTATTTACAAAAATTGAGGATTCGGTTTAAATGACCGTCCTCTTTCTAAGTAAAACTATTTCTAAAATTAAATCTAATATCTAACTATTTCTAAATTTGCTCCTTAACGTCGCAAGCATTTAGTATTTTCCTTAGTGGAGTCGGTTGACTGTCTTCTGTCTTTGGTTGAGTTAAGCAAACAGAATCGACAAGAGCTGGCATTATCTTCTCAGTAAAATTGATGATATACTTGAGAGTGATCCAACGAATATGTGACATTATCATGTATACCTGGTAAAAATCCCATTTCAACTTGGTTAACCCTTGGACTGGTTCTACTTTTCCTTTAGTCTTCTATTTCGAGTTTGCTTCTATCATTGCTTTCTTGCAATTTTCAGGGCTTGCAGGTGACTGAGTAATTAGGAGCCTTCCTTTTCGAGCAAGTTTTCTCAGCGATGCGTGATTAGCACTAAGCTCTAATCGCACATCGGAAACTACCTCTGTTTCTTGATCTGGGCTTCCCTGATGCGTTTTTCGCCTCTTGCGCCTTTTTCTCTCATTGGGTATAAAACTCAAAATCTGTAAAAATAGTGATTCCGTGAGCTCTTGAACCTGAGAATTAAACTGTCTATTTCTGGTATCAGCATTGTTCAGTACCCATTCAACCATGGCTGTATATGAGAAATCTGTGATGGATGCCTAAGCAGAGTTCTGCGGCTCTTTTTCTCCCTTAAGTGGATTAGGTGTGCCTTCCGAAATGGACATTGGAGTGTTGCCTTTCCTCCTCATAGTTTTCTGCATACTGCCTTGTATAACGATTCGTCCTTCTTTCCTGTAGTTTACATTTGAGGTGGAATTAATGATAAAAAATAATGACAAGAAAAGTGTAAATGCCAAAGATATGCTAAACATGCCACCTTACGTGAACTAGTTCTTCAAAAAATAGAACACCATACTTCATTAACAACTGGAAAAAACTCATTACTTCGCATTAAAATGCATGACCAATTCTTGGCTTAAAACGTTTTCTCGAATAATGAGCCAGAACCAACTACGGTGGAGAGGTCTTGCGATTTTGCTTTGCGATATCACAGATCGCTGTATCGCAAATCGCAATTTCATCGTGTTGTTCTACCGCAAGGTCGCAGTATCACAATATCGCAACATCGCAACTTCGCAGTATCGCAACATCACAACTTCGCAGTATCGCAACATCACAACTTTGCAGTATCGCAGTTTCGCAGTATCGCAATATCACAATTTCGCAGTATCGCAACATCGCAACTTCGCAACGTCGTAGTATCGCAGTATCGCAATATCGCAATATCGCAGATCGTTATAATCCTTATGTGTAATTCATGTGATTTTTTCGATGCGCGATATGCGATATCGCATATCAGAGATTTTTTTTTATGTTTTTTCAATGTGAGTGTTTCTTTAGTGTATGCGATGCGATGAAGTTTCACGTCACAATCTCGCATTTTTTATCATTTTAACTCATTAGAAGGTACCCTATCATTCTTTAAGAGATGTGATATATCTTAAGGAGTGAATTTACTTTCTTCATTATGAAACTTAGGTTTTTAGATTTTTCAAAGGTATTTTTCTAAGTCCATGATGTTATAAGTTTCATCTAAAAGGAAATATAACACTAATTGATTTTTTAGATTTTTACTGAGGGTCCACACTTATTTAGTATTAGCAATAACACTTCATAAGGAGGCGGGTTGTTGGTGGCCACAACAGAAACATACCAGATTGTCGCGGCTACCACTGACGCCGCTGGTTGAGAAAATACATCGATTCTGGCTCTTCTTCTACTTCCTTATATACTGCTTTTAATCCAGGAAGTGGGGGACAGCTTTCCGTAAGGTGATCTTTTGTGCAGATGGTGCATGTGTGGACTGCATCCAATGGACACTCCTTATTGCTATGTTTCTTCCTACATCGGAGACAGAAAATTGCCAAATTCAGTTCTGCCTCCATTTTCTTCTATTTGGCCTGCATAATATCAAGTTCTGTAGTTAGTGTCCCTAGTATATCAGTTTTAAAATTTTCCAATAAATTTCCAATTTCTACACACGTTACTCCTTCTATCGAAATTTTATTATCTCTTAAAAACTGATCATGTTCTTCCCGTTTTGCTCTTGTGCTGCCTCTCGAGCTCCTGATACATAAATTAATAATGTCAACAAAATTTTCTTGATAAATATCTCCTTTTCCCATAATGTTAAATGTTTCAATCCATTGTTCCTTCATGCCCCTTATTAAAGTTGTTTTTAACACATTATCAGGTAAAGGTAGTGATGCATAAGGAGATCTTTGTAGATTATACTGAAAATGTTCCACATACTCCTCTAATTTTTTGTTTGGTCTAGTTATCATCTGGAATATTTTGTCCTTCAATTCTCTAGACCTGCAATAGTCCTGATATTTTTTTAGAAAAGATTCTTTCATTTGATCCTAGTTATTTATAATCCCACCACCTAATACCATAAACCACTTAAAGCAGCCCCTTTTAATGTAGAGGGAAACAGTTTCAGTTTTTGGGGGTCGGTGGTGTAATCATATCCCCTACACAATACATCGAATTCAAATAAAAATGCATCTGGGTCTTCTGATGTAAGACCATGGAATGTAGGGATATGTTGAAGAGGGATTGCTTTCATAGGCGCATTTGCTGTAGAATCCACTATGGGGTATTGTAATGTAGAGCTTTTGGTGTTTAGCTGGTTTTGAGCCATTTGGTTGAATATATGCCAATAACCTTCTGGGATATCTAGGAGGGTATTCATAGGTTGAGGGGTAATGGCTTTAACAGGAATAGTTTTAATAGCACTTTCCCTATCTGGGATAATGAGAGTGCCTAATGTCTGAGGAGATTGAGTTTCTTCAAAAATTATTTTTGTAGCACTTCCCTTGTCTGGGCTATTCAATGGCTGAGTTTTCTCAAGAGGGGATCTCGGTTCCTCAATTTCCCCTGTCTCTCCTCCTCCTTCACAAAGATTACTGAAATTCCCTTCATGCAATAGTTCTGGAGTAGAACTTTCGATTTCTTGAAAGTCCTGCTCTTTAGTTTGACTATGCACCTCAGTAAAGGCTACAGATGGTGATCCTGTGGCCTGAAGGGAACTAGTAGGCTGTTTAGAAATAACTTTTCTGGGTACTGCTGAGGCTTGAGATTATGCTTTCTTGATGATTTCGTCTATGAAGGTTGGTTGGCCAAGGGTCACTAACCCCTTAGCTTTTTCTGGCTTGGGTAGAGGTTTGGAATTCTTTTATGGCTTTTTTAGCTTAGTCATGCACACAAATTAACTACTAGATTCTACCTAAACAAAACAACAGTAAGTCTGCAGGAAAGCGGGCAGAGGAGCAGGGTTGTTACATGCTCCACATGTAGGTTCTTACCTTCCATTTTCAAAGCCCAATTCTTCCCTAGCAGGTTTGTACACTATTCTGAGAAAAAGAACAAATGGCTACACTCTTTCCTTGGAAACAGCACCAAAATGTGGAGCTATAAAAAGGGTCTCTTTCACCTCTAATTACCCCACATTAATATGTCAATCCAAGAACGTTTTGTTATTTCAAAGAGTGTCTCAGTCTGAGGCTATTATTTTCCAGAGTAATTCTAGTAGCACAGTGTCGAAAATACAAGAGTAAATGGATGCTTGTTTACAGCTAACTACGTCAAGAGATTAAACCACACATTTAGAAAACTAAGCAATTTATCAGTCAAGGGTTTGGTGGCAATAACCCATCCCTTTGTAAACTAATGGAAAAGGAAACCAGAGAATAGATCATGGATCTGGGAGTCAAACAGTATATGTCAATGCTCACTGCAGCCTGAGATCGTTCTTCATACCAAAATAACAAATGACAGGAAATGAAACGGCAGATAAGAAATGGAACAACAATTAAGGAATAGAACAACAAACCTGAAATGGGGCAACAGTTAAGAAATAGAACAACAACTAAGTCTAACAAGCAATAACACCTTAGTCTATAAGATCAAATGCACTAATTGTAATCTACAGGAATCAAATGAAAATCCTTCACTCTTAAAGGCGGATTGAATAACACACCAAAATGGAACAGCACTGATTAATAATGAATTATAAAACAGTGTGTGAAATCCATATATACACATGACACACTTGAATAATAATCTGATCCAGTTATCAATCTCAGTTAGAAAGAGTACGACTGCATTTCAGAATAGAACAACATTGTTTATAGATCCAACATTCACAAAGAACATAACTCCCAAGATGAATTCCGTGATGTTTAATGAAAAAGTGCACAACACAAAGGCTTTATAATTAAATAGCAACAATATTCTGTAAAGACTAGCAGTATTATATCAACACGTAAAAGAACAGTGATATGATGCAGAGTTAATACAATAGTTCTGTCTTCGAAAACCTTAATAAATTAAACATAACAGAGCATGTGATGTAAACTTTCAAAACACATCAGATTACCAAATAACGTCGATAAGAAAACCACGCATAAACCAAACGTAATAGTACAGGAGCAAGTGTCGTCCAGGACCGGGCCCTTAGCCTCCAGGGGTACACCACTTGAAGTTATTCCAGACTCAAAGATGAAATAATAACCAAGTTTGTATTAATGCATAAAGCGGAATTACAATAGATCAGTTCTTAACAAGACTCGATGATAAAAGTTTTGATCTTAAGGGAAATTACATAAAACATAGCAAATTCTCCCCTCGAGCTAACAGTGCTACCCCTTTTATAAGGGTGAAGGCGGAGATGTCTAAGTGCAGAAATAGTTAAAGCAACGATCCCCCAGGATCAAGGATCCTGAGGGATTCGCCAAACCGTTAGTCCTCAGTCATTTCTTTTATTTCCGGCGTCGAGCCGATATCTCCATTTCCTTTCCAGGGCTGTTCGCTTTGATTTTCTTTGCCTTGTTTGCATACAGTCTCCCGTCAAAGGGACAACGATTAACCCATCCTTGTCCTTTCCTTTGGAACGGAAGTTTCTTGTTTTTCCTTCTTCCTGCATAAGGAAATGACAATTGTCAGTGTTTTCTTCTTGCATATTAATCTCACATGTTTTATTACAATTCCTTATCGTTTTCTTAGTTCATGATGGAAAAGGTTTGTAAGTTCTAACAAAATTACCAAACATACCTTCTCCAGTACTCCACAAAAACCTATCAAATTTTCTTTTCCATTTGTAGGAAAGCATATTTTTTCATTCCAAATCCAAAAATTTTGAGTTTTTGTCATTTGGAGGGTCCCATCAAAAGCGAGCGCCAGGTGGCGTGGCGCATAGGGCAGAAAATTCTATTTTTTGTGCCAAAAATTCCAAAAATGAAAAAAGTGTCCCAATTTTTTTGAAATTTGGGCTGAGTCTTCTCCATCAAGTGTCGTCTTGGGCCAAGGAAGCCTTAGCTAATATATAAAGTCTATCTTGCTCCTTTCGCCTCCTCGATGCCCTTTTTAACTTTGCTTTGAAGCTCCTAATTCTTGCCTTACAGACTTTGTTTCTCGCCATGTAATGATGAGCCATATGCCTCAACAATGTCTTCTCCCTACTGGCCTTCTCTAACAACCTTTCTAAGTGGATATTAGCTTTTTCAAGCCAAGATTCCCAATCGGAATTGATTTCTTCCTCAAGAGATGTGAGCTTCACCTTCCTTCTTTTGGCTGCATGGCGATTTTCTCGTATGTTTTGCAACTCCATAATCGCTTGTTGATCATCAAGCTACTTATTTCTTTGCTCCAGGTACTTTATTATCCACTTAGCTCTTTCTAAGTTGAGGGACAAGGCATTGATGTCTGCCTGTTGCTGTCAATTTGTTGCCTCTTATTCCATTGCTCTCCAATATTAGGAATGTCGGTTGCTAGAAAAATAGATTCTGGTGTTAAAGTGAATGTTACACCAGCTAGAGTAGTTTGGCCATTATATAGATGAAGCACAAACAACCGGGCCAACTCATGATGATATTGGACTCTAGTAACTAGCTCACAGAACTCATAGCAAGATTGGCATCAGAAGCATGTGATAGCAAGAGGGTAGGCCTACAGCTCGGTAAGTGTGGTAGGTTCCTCTCGTATATGTTTTCCACCCTTATGAGGTCTCCTTGGTGCATGTACCTCTGTAGAAGAGTCATTGTGTGTCTCTTCATCATGGTCATATGAAGGATCAGACTCCATGTTTGCTAGTGGGTGAGTTTTCTTGATATGTAATAGGAAATTTATGGTGTTTTTTTATTTTCTGCCACCAAGGGAAAAGTATATGAGGGACTATGGAGGGAGAGAATATGAAGGATTTTGGGACCGTTAGGACAGGGTTTTGTTTGGGAAACAAGGGATTAGGGAGTGATATGTAAGATTTAGGGATAGTAATTAGGGTTTGCAGATTTATAGTTAGGATTTGGGAAAATGGGAATTGGGGATATGGATGACTGAATATGGCAGTTAGGGAATGGGTGGATAAGGTGAGAAAATGAATGAAAGAGTGACATAGTGGGGGAGTGGTAGAATAGACTTGGTAGAAAAATGACAAGTACAAACCCTAAGCAATATTTTTTGAGAAATTGCAAGATATTAGGATTTGAAATTTCTTTTACACAACCACCATAAACTTTAAGAAAAACTCCTTCACTAGCAAGGAAGAGGGCTTAAATTACTTGCACAATGGAAGTTTTGAGCAATTTTGGCGTTTTGAGGGAGTGCTTGAGAAAAACGGGCTTGGCAGCGCTATGCGTTGCGCCTCAAATCCAACGTGCCATGCCTCCTGTATGCGTCGTGCCTTTTGTATGTGTTGCGCCACCCACCCAATGCGACGCGCCCACAAATTTGGATAATTTTTCTCCAAGCTCACTGTCTTTGCTCAAACGTGGCCTTCACTTTGCTCAATCATGTTCTTTGAAAGAAAATGAAGTTTTGAATTGAGAAAATGATTTATACTCAAGAGATTTTAATTTTTGTTTCATAAAAACCCGCTTTTATAATGTTTGCAATATGACTTTACTTTTCTACTGCGTTTTTGAGCATTTTACTTTATTTGAGCCTTTTGATGAATTGAATGACTTGATTTTTCTTGGTTTTTGTTTGTCTTGCAGGGGATGGAGCTACTGAGGCTTATGAAGGAGACCAGGGTTGCGACTGAACTGCTTTACATACAAGAGAACTGAAAATACATGAATTAATACAATAAAAGTCTAAAATAGTCTGTTTTTCCTCAAAACAGAGTTTTGAGGAAAAACACATTTCTGAGTAACTAAATATGAATTTTATTAGTATTGGAACCTCCTCATGTGCCTGCTAACTGTTATTGGAAATTTTGGAGACCTTTTTGATGAAACCCTAGACCTAATGAAAGTGAAACCCTAGAAACGCCTCTTGAAAGTGTAAGGACAAAAAAACATGACTGCGGAGGATTTTGATAAATGAATATGGGCCGGTAGGTAAAGGATATGAGGGAAAATGTACAACAAACCACTACCATCAGATGATCCATGCTCCTAATGGAATGCAGCTGGCTGAGCGATCGAGACACCTAACATGCAATGCAACAAGAGAATTTGATCTCCGATGGAGGGATGAAGATACTGAAACTAACATTGGCTCCAATGGGGATGGCAGCTCCTTGGAGGTGCCAAGAACTATAGATCTATGGGAAAGCAGGCAGTGCCTTTGTCCATTGGGCTATGGAGTCAATAACTTCGAAAAATCAAAACCAAACTCTTGAGTCGATTTCAGGACTGAAATGTGACTCAAAACTGACTCAATCTCAAGAATGAAATCGACTGAAAGACCCGACTCTAACAAACCAAACCAAAACTGAAATCAAACCTCAGTTTTATAGCCTTCACCTCGGGCCCCAAACTGAAGAATGAAAAAAATACACACTTGCAATGGAATTTAAAGAAATCGGTATGTACAATGATGCATATGACAGCAGAAAACACTTCACAAATAGTATTGTTTGAGTAGCCAACCATTGACCAGCCCACCAATATAGTCTTCACCACTCATTTCTTGCAAAAGGAAAGCATTTTGGCCCCGATATGCACTGATCCTGTAAGGTCCTTTCCAAAGATTTTCAAAATTGCCATCTTTACCTTTCTCTTCGTTCCTTGCATCCCATTTCAACACTATGTCTTCTATTTGAAACTTGTCCGCTTTGGCCTTTTGATCATATATTTTCTTGATTCTCTCTTGTAGCTTGAAAGTGTTCTGAAATACCTCCTCTCTAGTTTGCTGCAAATGAATCATTTGATTAATTCTCCACTGTAAATTATCATCTTTGCTGCCTTCTTCTTGTAGATGTTTGAACACTGGGACTGCCAGAGAGGTTGGGAAGATTGTGTCCACACCATACACAAGCTCGAAAAGAGACATGCCTATAGAGCCTAAATCTACCTCAGGCTGAGAAAGGTGGCATCTAGGACAACATCAAACCACGCTTAACCTAGTAGCTAGCCCTACTGATTTTAGGCTAGGTATGTGTGCAAAATAGTTTGATTGAATAAAATGATGTTTTTGTTGGCTCAAATTGAAAGGCAGAATTTGGGTGTGGGGAATGAGGCTCAGTTTTGCAGAGATCTCAATGGGGAAAGGTAGGCAACTGATTTGGCACTTCAAATTGAATGATATGGAGAGATTAGAGAGGTGAGGAGTTGAAGAGGGCAAGAAAACTCAGAGATCCTCTTCAAATAGCTGAAAAAATAAAAAACTAAAGCAAACCGTAGGTAGAGCATTGCAATTTCAATGGATTCTACCTTTACACTTGTTTCATTTAGTTAAGAAGAAACAAGATAAATAATGGCATACATAACACATGAGTAAATTCAAAATTATAGAAGAAAAGACTATACCAAAGCAAAATTCCACATGAATCCCAAAGAGTGCTGCAAACCTTGGTCTCTATTCCATAGCCAAAGTTGCTGATATGAGTATACAATGAAGCTCCAAGCTTTCTCGGAAGTCCAGCCATGCTAATGACTGAAAGATCACAAGATATAGACAAACCATAACTCATCCTAGCCTCTAGGGGTCGAGCTCATAAGTTTAGGGTCTATTCTAACTAATTCTAAATTCAGAACTAGAAATTAGGCAGTGGAACAGCTTGCCTCTAGAAACTAGGGAACTGATTCATTCAGTTTCAAACAACATTTTGATAGATGAA
The DNA here is from genome assembly GCA_000404065.3 of Pinus taeda. Classification (NCBI taxonomy): domain Eukaryota; kingdom Viridiplantae; phylum Streptophyta; class Pinopsida; order Pinales; family Pinaceae; genus Pinus; species Pinus taeda. The sequence continues at coordinate 210,124 of APFE031504264.1, read as the reverse complement.
TCTACCTCCACGAGTGACAATTTGAAATCATTACATCAAGATCCATCACTTTACATTAAATTACATCATAATTTTGACATTGAGAAGGAGAAAAGTAAAACTGTCAAAAAGCTAGGTGAAAAACAAAGTATTTTTGGTCAAACTAAGCAAAATTTCCCCAATGCGCCATGCAGATTTCCCTATGCAGAGTGCCTTTTTGCATCCACCTTTTGAGGCCTTATCAGTGTCCACATTTGCTCCCAGTGTGCTTTCTAGAAAGTTCTGCCCATATAATTTCCAAACCAATTGGAATTTTTGAATTTGACCTCCATTTTTCCCTCCAAAATTGAGTTCTCCCAACACGACTTCCTTTGCGGCAAAATAGGGGCAGTAAGGTCATTTTTTGAGTGTTTTTTACCCTTTTGAGGGCTCAAAACCTGTCAAAATTTCTTGGAAATTGGTAAGCAAGCATATTTTTTCATGCCAAATCCAAAAATGCTCATTTTTTTTGCATTTGGAGGCACCCATCAAAAGTGAGCGCCAGGTGGCGGGGCACATAGGGCAGAAAATTCTGTTTTTTGTGCCAAAAATTCCAAAAATGTAAAAATTGTCCCAATTTTTTTGAAATTTGGGCTGAGTATTCTCTATCAAGTGTTGTGTTGGGCCAAGGAAGCCTCAACCAATATCTGAAGTCTATCTTGCTCCTTTCGCCTCCTCGATGCCCTTTTCAACTTTGCTTTCAAGCTCCTGATTCTTGCCTTGCAGACTTTGTTTCTCGCCATGTAATGATGAGCCACATGCCTCAAAAATGTATTCTCCTTGTTGGCCTTCTCTAACAACCTTTCTAAGTGGATATTAGCTTTTTCAAGCCAAGATTCCCAATCGGCATTGATTTCTTGCTCAAGAGATGTGAGCTTCACCTTCCTTCTTTTGGCAGCTTAGTGATTTTCTCGTATGTTTTGCAACACTATAATCACTTGTTGATCCTCAAGCTACTTATTTCTTTGCTCCAGGTACTTTATTATCCACATAGCTCTTTCCAGGTTGAGGGAAAAGGCATTGATGTCCGCCTGCTGCTGTCAATTTGTTGCCTCTTATTCCATTGCTCTCCAATATTAGGAATGTTCGTTGCTAGAGAAATAGATTCTGGTGTTAAAGTGAATGTTATACCAGCTAGAGTAGTTTGGCCATTATGTATATGAAGCACAAACAACCGGGCCAACTCATGATGATATTGGACTCTATCAACCAGCTCACAGAACTCATAGCAGGATTGGTGTTGGAAGCATGTGATAGCAAGAGGTGTGGCCTGCAACTCAACAAGTGTGGTAGGTTCCTCTCGTATACATTTGCCACCCTTATGAGGTCTCCTTTGTGCATGTACCTCCGTAGGAGAGTCACTATGTGTCTCTTCATCACGGTCATATGAAGGATCACACTCCACGTTTGCTAGTGGGTGAGTTTTCTTGATGTGTAATAGGATATTTATGGTGTTTTTTATTTTCTGCCACCAAGGGAAAGTATATGAGGGACTATGGAGGGAGAGAATATGAGGGATTTTGGGACTGTTAGGATAGGGTTTTGTTTGGGAAACAGGGGATTAGGGATTGATATGTAAGCTTTAGGGACAGTAATTAGGGTTTGGGGGTTTATAGTTAGGATTTGGGAAAATGGAAATTGGGGATAGGGATGACTGAATATGGGAGTTAGGGAATGGGTGGATAAGGTGAGAAAATGAATGGAAGAGTGAAATAGTGGGGGAGTGGTAGAATATACTTGGTAGCAAAATGATAAGTACAAACCCTAAGTAATATTTTTTGAGAAATTGCAAGGTATTAGGGTTTGAAATTTCTTTTACATAACCACCATAAACTTTAAGAAAAACTCCTTCACTAGCAAGGAAGAGGGCTTAACCTACTTGCACAATGGAAGTTTTGAGCAATTTTAGCGTTTTGAGGGAGTGTTTGAGAGAAACGGGCTTGGCAGCTCTATGCGCCGCAGCTCAAACCCAACACGTGACACCTCCTATATGCGCTGCACCAGTTCAATTTAACACTAAGGAAGCTGACTGTATGTGCCGCGCCACTCACCCAGTACACAGTGCCCACAAATTTGGATAGTTTTTCTCCAAGCTCACTTTCTTTGCTCAAACACGGCCTTCACTTTCCTCATTCTTATTCTTTGAACGAAAATGAGCTTTTGAATTGAGAAAATCATTTATACTCAAGAGTTTTTAGTTTTTGTTTCATAAAAACCCACTTTTATAATGTTTGCAATACAACTTTACTTTTCTACTCTGTTTTTGAGCATTTTACTTTATTTGAGCCTTTTGATGAACTCAATGACTTGATTTTTCTTGATTTTTGTTTGCCTTGCAAAGGATGGAGCTACTGAGGCTTGGGAAGGAGACCAGGGTTGCCACTGAACTGATTTACATACAAGAGAACTGAAAATACATGAATTTATACAATAAAAGTCTAAAATACTCTATTTTTCGTCAAAATAGAGTTTTGAGGAAAAACACATTTCTGAGCGACTGATTATGAAGGTTATTAGTACTGAACCTCCTTATGTGCCTCCTAACTGTTATTGGACATTTTGGAGACCTTTTTGATGAAACCCTAGACCTAATGAAAGTGAAACCCTAGAAATGACTCTTGAAATTGTAATGACAAAAAAACATGTGTGCAGACGATTTTGATAAATGAATATGGGCCAGCAGGTAAAGGACATGAGGACAAATGTACAACAAACCACTACCGTTAGATGATCCATGCTCCTAATGGAATGCAGCTGACTGAGAGAGTGGGACACCTAACATGAAATGCAACAAGAGAATTTGATCTCTAACGGAGGGATGAAGATACCCACACTAACAGCTTCCATTGGCACTTCTCCCTTTAATTTAGTTTATGGGTAAGAAGTAGTTCTCCGAACTCATCTAGCAATTCCTTCTTTGGCCTTAGTTCAATTTATTAATGAAACACCAAATTCATCTTAACAACTAAGACAACTACATATCCTTAAGCTGGGAGAGCAACGAGAACAGGCTAAAATCACACATGCTCATCATCAAGCATTAGTAAAGACTTCCTTCGATTCAAACATGGTAACTAGGAAGGATTTTCAAATTGGAGATTTAGTTTTGAAATTGGATAAGGCTCACGAAGAAAAACGCAAGCATTCTAAATTCCAACGAATGTGGTTTTTCCCATTCCAAATTGTTGAAATTATAGGTCCATCGACTTTCATGTTGCAAGATTTAGTAGGGAAAAGAGAATCTTTACCTGTTAATGGGAAGATCCTTAAAAAATACTTTCCATAGAAAATGACCTCTTCTGTTTTTGTAAATTATTGTTTATAGCTTTATTTTGATAATAAAACAAGTTGTAAATGGTTACCTTTGGAATTCACGAAAAATATTAGTGTTTCCTTTAATTTTTTGTTTTTCGCTTGTATAAATAGAACTAATTTGGAAAATCGATCATTATTATTGAGAGATACAATCAAATGCTACAAGCTTGACAATTTTACTAGTTTCAGCCTTACGGATTTTGATAAAAAAACAACCTTTAGTAGGAATTTGTTTTATATCAGTCATGAAAAGCATCAATAACAAAACAAAGGTTCTTTGTAGAAAAGTTGTCTTCAAAAAAACTCTATAATTGTCATCCAGAGCTATTCTTAATGAACCAATGACTTCCTCCCCACCTAGGGAATTACGAGTTTCAAGGAGTAATCCAATGATACACTATAGACTTAAAGAATAAGAGGTCTCATCATGAGCCGACTAATCATGATCATAGATATTATAACTTACTGACATTCCCAAAACTACATACCAAAACAGGCCAATAACTCAAGATTGTTGCAATAAAAAGATAAGGGGTCTCACCACGAGTCAGCTTGTTTAGCAAAGTTATAAATCAAGTGAATGGCACTATCATAATTTGGCTACCAAACCAAGACATTGTTCTTTAAGAATTAAAAGAAAACAAAAGCAATAAGTGTGGATTTGGATTTATCTTTGAAAATTGTATATTTCTCCGAGTAGGATACAAGATCAATACTGGGTAACAGGTAACCTTGTCAAGGCTATGAACGCCTACTAGCAGCAGAGGCTCTACCTACGACAAATGAGCATACTTAAAACTGATCTACAAAGATTTCTTTGTTTTTATCTTTATAAAACCAAGCAGTGGCTGATGTAAATACGATAACTAGCTTTGGGAAGAGAATGATTAGAATTAGCACGGAAGAAACAAACTACCATTAATGGCTAAAAGCATTACGCGCTTTACATTTCTATAATAAAGTTTGGTTTTCTAGAAAACTTTTCTGTTTTGGAAGTTTTAGAAAATTCAAAAGATAATTAGAGATAACTGGTTCTTCCTAGCGAATCGCCAATTGTTGTTGCCAGCAACAACCCCCCCCCCCCTTTTTATTTAGTATTAGTAATAAAACTAAATAAATTGGGACCCTTCTAAAAAATAAGAAAAACTAGCACTTATATTTCCCTTTAAATAAAACACACTATCATAAACTTAGTAAAAACATCTGCAAAACCCAGAGACTTAAGTTTTATAAGTTTCGAATAAAATCGTTCTCTTAACAATAAAACATTGCATCACAAAAGGGTAATGAAGGACATCATATAAACACACTTTTGAAATTGCGAAAACGTGACGATGCAAGATCCCATGCCTTAAAGACTCATTGTACATCGTAAATTTCATATGCCGCAAGTACCAGCTAATATAAAACATCCCGATCCTGCGATATGCGATAAAGCATCTAGCAAATCACATCTCGTGGTTGCATAAGGAAATAAATGATTGTTAATGAAAAGGATTAGCGATATTGCAATCTATGATATTGCGAAGCAAATCGTAAAATATCTTTATCACAGATTAGCAAGGCTCATTGTTCAATGAAATATTTCTCGTAATCCGATACCGAGTTATGGGCATTAATGTCAACTTAATGGCTTATTGATGGTCATTTATGAGATAAGATTTAGATCTGATCAAAAGGTTGTTTCACGTATGGTGATATATTTGATATGATTTCGAAATTAAGATCTTTCCCATCATGTTATCTCTTACCATTATTCTTTCCTTACTTGTAAACTTGCAGGAGCGGCAAGCATAATAATATACACAACAGTGTGCAGAAGGTAATGGGAAAGAAGGGAAAAGCTCCGGTTGCTGAGAAAACAGAGATGATGCCCTTATTCACAGATATCACCTATACCAAAGATGTCGGCATATCCACTTGGGAAGGAATGTATAGTCTACTCAAAGAAGAAAACCCTAGAGTTATGAAAGTTAAAGCGACAGCAGACTCACGCGGGTCATCTGAAGTATGAAATACTGAACTTTCCTGTTCATTCCTGCACCGAATAGCGACAAGGTCTAAGATACTTCCATATGCAAACATGGTCAAGTGGGTATTAGACAATGCTAATATAACAGACAGACAATTGAAGTCTCGAAGCCAAGAGCTCATTGGGTCATTCACTCCACAGGATTTGAGGCTTATGTATCATTTACCAGAGTCGCAGGAAAGCTACAACAAACAGTTCGTGGAGAAGTTCCCTAAAGAAAATGAAGATTTGGTGGAGTCCACCAAGAACTAGTTGGCAAAGGAAGAGCCATTGAAAAATGACAAACATGGTATGTACAGTACTGGTTCTCTCCTCCCCATATTGTTTTGCTGCTGCTATGCTATGTAGGCTATTTGGAAGGCCCGACATCAACAAGTTTTCATCCGAGTGGCTATCCCTATTAGATGAAGCCACTAACACCACTAGTGTGGATTGGGCCCAGATATTGTCTGATAATTTAGCCTCAGCTATTTGGAACTACCAGTCTAAAAGAACTCCCTCTCAGAGGATTTATCCTCCTTTCTTTTTAGCTACTTATGTTATGGATGCAATCTGTTCTGTTTCCATATTTATTTTAATGTGTTGGAAGTGGAGTATACAAAATCCCTTGCCCATTCACATCTACCATAAGGAATTGTGGGATTCCAATTTTATCCCGTATTTTTACAGAATTTGTCATGGAGTTGTGTTACCTCTTCACAGAATGTTGTATAATAAGGATGCCCCAAGATTTTCCCCCGAAGTGGAAGTTGATATTCTCCCTATTGGAAGATGGTTTGGGGAAGAGCTTTTCACTTATGTCAGAGTATTTGGAAGCATTGCTTCCCCTCATGTTCTACCCTTGTATGTTCCTAATAAATTATTGGCTCGAGAAATTGCCTACCAGACATACGGGGTGGGAGGAATGAGCAAAGAATTGAAATACAAGAAGAAGGTCGTCTGGCCGCAATTTCCTATGGCATGTGGGGCATTTTCACTATTTGATTTAGGTCATGCATTCCAAGAAGTAGACAACATGCTGAGTCTAAGACTATTTAAATTTCCAAGGAGACAATTCGATCCCTTTGATTTCATTAAGAATTTTACTACAACTGTCAAGATAAAGGTATTTTCTAAAGAAGATGATCTCTTTGATGACATCTTCTAGCACAAAAGCACACTAAAAGACATTTTTCATATGGCTCAAATTCAATTTCCCCCAATGGAATTCCAAGAATTCAAACTGTATAGAGAGAGCAGATTAGCAAACATCCCCTTCGATAAGTTGCGCTTAAAATCACTAAGGGAGCCAACTCCCAGCATCAGTTTAAGTGGAAGCTCGGGTACAGACAAGTCAAGGTCTAAGTCTAGGAAAGAATCACCAGAACGCTCAAAACAGTCCAAGAGTTACCATAATAAGAGTGAAGGGTCAGTCAGGGATACTGCCCAATCTAAAGATTAACCAGAGAAAAAAGTTTTGACGACACCACAAGTGAAGGTTCCCCCTCCCCTTATCCAGCCACAAAAGCCAGTGAGAACTGAGCTGGATAAAGAGTGGGAAACATTTAATGAATTTTTTAATACTAAAGAGTAGAAGACGAAGACACTTGAGAATATAGTGCAGACAATGACAGATATGGCCATTGAAACAGTCAGCAATGCTCCAGAAATGGAGCATATTCCCATAACCCCATCATCTAAAGTCATGTTGAAGATAGAGGAGATTCCTCATCTAGATATATTTTAGAGTCCACAGTACAAAGTAGTGGTAAGAAGACAAAGAAAGAAACGGAAATTGGACAGTGTGCTCTCACCTGAGGCAGAGTAGCTAGATGTCCTTTGACGAGACCCGACCATTGGCCCTACTAAAAATTTGACTAAGTTATCCCATATCATAGGAGCCTATGCTTCTACTACTATCGATAAAGCATCCGAGGTATAGCTATTACTTAAGGATAGAGAGGAACAAATCCTAATTTTGCAACAACAGCTACAGCAGGCCAGTGCCAATCGAGAAGCAGAGGAGAAATTAGAAAAATTACAACAGGATTTTCAACAGCTGCAGCTGGAGTATCAGAACAATTTGGCCAAAAAACAAAATCAATTATAGATCATGCTAGAAATGCATAAAGATGACCCCAAAATTACAGAGTTTGTCTCAGAAGCCCTTGCCTTGAACGACCAACTCTTGCAACAGCAAGAAGCACTATGCCAAAGAATATCACAATGGAGTTCCCATTGCGAGATGAGAAATAAAATTATAAGTCAAGTCATGGATTTGCAACTTGATTATGATTTAATTGATAAAAGCATTTTTTATTATTTCATTTGGCAGGAATTAGAGGAAGGAAAGAAAGAAGGCTTTGTTGGGTCCCTATAATACTAGTGATTACCCCATTACTATGGTAGTTTTACACCTTCTTAATATTGTTGTGCCCCTGTTTCCCCCATATTGTTATTATTGTGCCCCATAGAATCCCTCTATTGTTATTTTTGTGGCTTTATATTATTATTGTTAGGTTGACTGGGTTATATTGTGACTCCTTAGACTCCTATATAGAAATGAGGTTTTGTCACCTGTATCATCCAAGAATTGTTCATTTAGATAACGTAAAGGAGGTTTCCCCCTTGAAGAGGCTGAATTCTAAGGCGTTGGTCTATCTTTTCTATCTTTTCTTGAGCTGGTTTCATAACATTTGGTATCAGAGCCAAGTTCTAGGGTTTCACTGCTCTAAATAGGTCGTCGTGGAATTTTCGCTATAACTTTTTTTCTGCGACATTTCAGAATTCGGAAAAAAAAACCATTTGACAAGACATTGCGGTGCAACTCGGGTCCGAATTTTAGATCTTTTCAGCTATATTTGTGGAGATATGTTCTAAGGAAGTTGGCCTTTTTGCAAACTCCTGAATTACATTCCAAACAGGTGACCTAGGGAAAATCGTCATAACTTTCTCTCTGAGCATCGAATTGAAATTGCACAAAAAGGTACAGAAAGAGAATGAACTGTAGTTTCTTCTAGATATTTTTCAGAGCCAGAGGTCCAAATAGTGACACGTGGCACTTCATACAAGTTCGCTCTTCTGAAAAGGTCTATAATCAGGTCACTGCAAGAGATTTGGCATAACTCATCATTGAAGAATCCAATTGGGGTCAGACTGGTGGCATTCGAAAGAGGATACAGAGGGCTATCATAGGTCACAATTTTAGAACTGGATGTTCTGAAAGTACAGACATACATCAGAGGCAATATCGAGCTCCTACAAAGAAAAAAAAGGTGTGTAGATTTTTTTAAATTTTTGCTTAAGATTGATTTGAAAATTTATTTTGAAGGAATTCAAAGGGCTAGTAGAGCATTATTATCGGTAATTGATGCTGTGAGGAAAGAAAATGCAAACACCTAGTAAGGAACTTGAAAGCTCTAGCATGACTCATGAAGAAGAGGAAGAAATGCCACATGATATATCAAAATTACAAGACCAAGTGCAAAAAATGTCAGCCTCACAAAAGCTAACAGAAGCTAAAATAAATGGCATGGAATCTAAGATAAAGGGCATGGAAGCTAATATGGACAATTGGAAGACAAATTTGAAGACAGACATGGATGATTTGAAGACATATTTGAAGACAGACATGGATGAATTGAAGATAAATATGAATAAGTTGCTACAAGAAATGGTCACTAAGGGTGAAAGGGTAGTAAAGGAAACTCATGATGCGAACAAAAGAAATGTTCATCATGATTTCATAGACTCTAATGTTGGATCAAAGACCCACCATACTCCAAATATCGATATGAGGAGTTTGATGGCAAGGATCCCGCAACATGGATATTACAGATGGAGCAATTTTTCGATCTCAATAATGTGCAAAACACACAAAAGGTACGTATTGCAACTTTATATTTGGAACCAAATCAGTTTGTATGGTATCAATGGCTTTGCTCTCGTAAAAAATTTATCACTTGGCAATTTTTACGGAAGAATTGATAGCACATTATGAGGATACAAAAAGCAACACTTTTTTTAGCCAATTGATAAGTCTCAAACAAAAGGGTTCAATAATGGAGCACATTAAGGAGTTCCTAAAATTAAACATAAGGGTAAAAGATATTCCAGAGGAGCATAGATTGATGTGTTCATAGGGTCTTTAAAGGATAAATATCCAACATGATGTTCACCTTTGGGACCTGATTCATTAGAGAAGGCATTCAGGTTAGCAAGAAAAATGGAAAGCAAAATTATGGCAACCAAGAAGCATACCACTCACAACTATAAAGATGGAAGTGTTGTCCTTAGTCTTCCACAACCTATAAGGTTGACGCCACAACAATTGGAAGAAAAAAGAGAAAAAGGGCTTTGTTACAGTTGTGATAGTAAATATACTAAAGGTCATAAGTGTGCTGAGAAGAAATTATTCTACATAGATTGTGAAGAGGAAGAA
>APFE031504264.1:107962-174557 GCA_000404065.3 Pinus taeda | reverse complement strand
TCTTCAAGCACTTGCACACCGAATGAAAGAGGTAAGAAATTTAGAAATTTAAGTGACATTTATGATGAAGGAATGAATTCCTTATTTGCCTTGTATTGTCATGTTGATGATCCTATTCATTTCAAATAAGCAATTAAAGATAAGAAATGGATAGAAGCTATGGATGAAGAGATGAATGCCATAGAAAGAAACAAGACATGGGAGTTGGTTGAGTTACCAAAAAGGTAAAGAAGTCATTGGAGTCAAATGGGTCTATAAGACCAAGTGCAATGCTGAAGGCAAAATTGAAAGGCACAAGGCAAGGCTGGTTGTCAAGGGATACAAGCAGCAGTATGGGAGAGATTATGAGGAAACTTTCGCACCGGTTGCAAGAATGGAAACCGTGAGAGCAGTGTTGTCCATAGTAGCACAAAAAAAGTGGAAAGTTTACCAAATGGATGTGAAGTCAGCATTCTTGAATGGAGTGTTAATGGAAGAAGTTTATATTGAGCAACCTCTAGGCTATGAGAAGAAAGGTGAAGAGCACAAAGTGTGCAAATTGAAGAAAGCTTTTCATGGGCTGAAGCAAGTGCCAAGAGCATGGTACAGTAGGATAGATTCCTATCTACTGAAAAATGGATTTGACAAATGTGAGGGAGAACCCACAGTCTAAATCAAAGAAAAAGATGGTAAACTGCTAATTGTTGTGTTATATGTTGATGATGTGATTTTTACAGGTAATGATTACTACCTCATTGAAAATTTCAAAGCAGTCATGAAAGAGGAATTTGAAATGACTGACATGGGTTTGTTGAGATACTTCTTAGGAATAGAAGTAGATCAAAATGAAAATGGAATTTTTATCTGTCAAGCAAGATATGTAAATGAAGTGTTGGGCAGATTTAATATGCAAGAGTGCAAGGCAAAAATCACTCCCACAGTAATGGGATTAAAGCTCAGCAAAGAGGACAACAACAAGGATTTTGACCCTAGTTTGTACAAGAGTATAGTTGGCAGCCTTATGTATTTAACTGCAACTAGACCTGACATAATGTTTGCCGTTAGTTTAATTTCCAGATTCATGGAGAGGCCAAAAGAAGCACATTGGCAGGCAACAAAAAGAATTCTGAGGTATGTCAAAGGTACTAAAAAGTTTGGCATCTTATATAATGTCTCAGAACATTCAGATTTAGTCAGATACACTGATAGTGATTGGGTTGGAAGTGTAGATGATCAGAAAAACACTTCTGGTTATGTTTTTCACATGGGTTCAGGAGCCATTTCATGGGCTTCTAAGAAGCAGTCCATTGTAGCATTGTCTACAACAGAGGCTGAATATGTGGCAGCTACAGCAGCAACATGTCAAGCAGTTTGGATGAGACGGATGTTGAGGAGCTTAGGCCAAGAGCAGGAAAAAGCAACAGTGATTTTTTGTGACAATAGCTCAGCTATTGCATTATCAAAGAATTCAGTGTTTCATAAGAGAACGAAACATATTGACACAAGATTTCATTATATCAGAGAATTGGTGAGCAATGGAGAAATTGTCTTAGAACATTGCAGGAATCAGGAATAGGTAACTGACATTCTGACAAAGCCACTGGACCAGAAAAGCTTTGTGTTTTTGAGAAAATGTCTGGGTATGACTGAATGCCCAGCAGCTGAAATTAAAGGGGAGTGTTGAAACAATAATTCCACCTTCCGTGCGGGAGCATTAAACGGCGACGCAAAACCATTTCCGTAAAACCACAAATTATTTCGCACCGCCTTTCGTAAAAAGTTGTTTCTGTCAGAGGGCCTCTGAACACCCCGACTTACTGCCACGCGTCTTGTGTACGGACACAAAACCACCCACTCCCCGGAAGCTAAAGTTCGTTTGGTTTGTGTGAGCTTGGCGTGCGAAATGCATCCGATCAAGTCAACGGACATGCATCTTTGTCAACCTACCTGAACCTTATTGCCTGACCGCGCACGTGAAAGAATTAATGTAATTAATGGTGTTTCGTAAATTGTATGAAAATGTTGGTAAGTGTTTTAATTTTTGTTTGCACGGATGTACAACGAATTAAAGAATGGTATGGGTGCGAATTAAAGAATGGTATGGGCAAGTAAACGTTTTTTTTAATGTTTTTGATATATGAGTCGTGTGGTAATGAAATGAAAGTAGAGCAGGGGATGAAGTAAAAAAAAAAAATGTGGATTCGCAGCAGCGAAGAAGAACACAGCAGTGTAAAAAGAAAAAGACTCCCGAAAGTAAAAATTTTGGATTCCTTCTTACATGTGCTTGTATTGGTTTGTTGAAACGAATGGGAAGGCAATGTATTTTTTTTATTTTGAATATGAAAGGTGAAATCCCGAGAATTTCTAATGTAATGAAAAATTTTACACAGTGGTGAATGTGAAATTTTTTTTATTTTACAGCAGTAAACTTATGTAAGAAATTTTTACAGCATATGTAAGAATTTCATTTTACAGTGGTAAATGAGTAAATGTAAAAGATTTTTTACAACAGTAAATGTGAATGTAGATTTTACAAAGCAGGTAAAAATCATTTGTAACGGAGGCAGAGTAATTTTGTTTTTGGTGAAAAGTTTTTGGTGAATCCCTCACAGTAAGAGGAAGAAATATGTATCAGAGTTTTTATTAATGAATATAAAGGTTTTATTGGTGTGAAAAATCTTTGTCCTTAGAAATTTTATTTGCTTCCCTATGCAAAAAATTCTGAGGAGAAAAACAAAACATTTCTCTGTATTCAGTCAATTGTTTGTTTTTGGGATTTTACAAGAAAAATCCCCAACATGAAAAACTGATATAAGTTATTCACTTTTAACAGTGACACTAAGCATATATCCGTTTTAACTATGGAATTTTGGATTTAATAATAGATTAAAACACTCAAATTGCAAACCTGAGATAAGATGTCAAGAAGGATCTATTCACGAATTAAAACACTCAAACATGTGATAGGATGTCAAGATGGACCCATTAATAAATTTGGGATTGTGGATTTATGCAAGAATCTAATTGACTAATTATGGTGCATACATGGGCTTGCCATTTGCTCTTTCAGGTCGATGTTCAATCTGCGCTGTGCAGTGATTGGCGCGCGCGCAGCAACTGTTTGCAGAGAGTCTTCTGAAGGGTTCTCCATATTTCACTTCGTTGAGAGGCACACAATGTTGAGAATATCAAGAAGCCTGCTTTAAAATGAACCGAATAAAACAATGCAATAGAGCGAAATATATAGAAACTAGATGTAGCCAAAGGCTCTATATAAGCAGCGCAAAACGGCTCTGGAAAACTAATTCCTGCACAATGAAATACGTGAAATGAAGCTACACGCAATCAAGAAACAAATGCATGCACTGTCATCAAACTTAACGAAAACGCATCTTTCTAGCATATTTCAAAGCTATAATAATATACGATAGATATTATTACGATAGAGATTGGGTAGGTTTTCTTGGAAAATTTAGGTTAATATAGGTAAGTATCGTTGCCAAAAGCATTCATACAAAGTTTTGTTGGGGATTTTTTTGGTAAAATCTCAAAAACAAACAAACAAACTGCACACAGAGATAATGCTTTGTTTTTTTTCCTCAGGATATTTTTTGCACAGGGAAGCCCCAAAAAGAAATTTCTTAGCAAAGCACAGTTTCTCAACTAAAATAAACTTATATTATTTTATAAACTTCCGTGATACAATTTTCTTCCTCTCTCTCAGAGGGATTCACCAAAAACTTTTCACCAAAAAAAATACTCTGACTGCCTTTACAAAGGATTTTTACACTGCTGTGTAAAATCTTCATTCACATTTAGTGCTGTAAAAAGGGCTTTTACATTTACTGCTGCAGAATAAAAATTCTTACATGGGTAGACTGCTAAAGAAAATTCTTCACATTCATTCCTGTGTGAAATTTTTCATTACATTCAACCTTCTGAGTTTTGGCATTGCATATTCGAATAAAATAAAAAAAATTACATTACTCTTTTTCACTGCTATGTATTTTTACATTGGTGAGTAAAAATCCTCCCTTCGTTTTTGTGTTGCTACACATTACGTTTCCCTTTTCAAAATTATCCCCTGTTTTTCTTCTTCGCTCCCACGAGACCTTTCCTTTTCATCCCGTGTGCAATACATGCGCTAATGAACACAAAAACAAAACATATACCAAACAAAAATTTAATGATGCGTTGACTTACCCATACCTATCTTTAAATTCACCATACTTCCGTAAGTATAAAAAAAACAATAAAATTAAAACTCCTACGAACATTCTACGAACTACATTAAATCACATTAATTTCTTTACGTGGGCGGTCAACCAAAAAGTTCAGGTAGGTTGAAAATGATCGAAGTGCGTTGACTTGATCGAACGCTTTTCGGGTCCTACAACCACACAACCTAAACGAACTTTAATGTCCAGGAGATGGGCAGTATTGTGTTTGTACAGTGGACGCGTGGTACGAGCGGATTGTGTCGGATGCCTCCAGGGAAAAACAACCTTTGCCAAAAGGCGGTGCGATAAAGATAGTGGTTTTCGAAAGTGGTTTTGCTAGAGTTAATGCGGGCAGTTGGAAATTAATATTTCAACACTCCCCTTTAATTTCAACTGCTGGGTTATCAGTCATACCCAAACATTTCCTTAAAAATTCAAAGCTTTTCTGATCTAATGGCTTGGTCAAAATGTCTACTACCTGTTCCTGAGTCCTGCAATGTTCTAAGACAATTTCTCCATTGGTCACCAATTCCCTGATGTAATGAAACCTCATGTCAATGTGTTTCATTCTCTTATGAAACATTGAATTCTTGAATAATGCAATAGCTGAGCTATTGTCACAAAAAATCAGTTGTTTTTTCCTGCTCTTGGCCTAAGCTCCTCAACATCCTTCTCATCCAAACTGCTTGACATGCTACTGTTGTAGCTGCCACATATTCAGCCTCTGCTGTAAACAACGCTACAATGGACTGCTTCTTAGAAGCCCATGAAATGGCTCCTGAACCCATGTGAAAAACATAACTGGAAGTGCTTTTGCGATCATCTACACTTCCAGCCCAATCACTATCAGTGTACCCAATTAAATCAGAACATTCTGAGATAGTATATAAGATGCCAAACCTTTTAGTACCTTTAACATACCTCATAATTCTTTTTGCTGCATGCCAATGTGCTTCCTTTGGGCTTTCCATGAATCTGGAAATTAAACTAACAACAAACATTATGTCAGGCCTAGTTGCAGTTAAATACATAAGGCTGCCAACTATGCTCTTGTACAAGCTAGGATCAAAATCCTTGCTCCTGTCCTCTTTGTTGAGTTTTAATCCCATTACTATGGGAGTGATGGCTGCCTTGCTGTCCTGCATGTTAAATCTCTCCAATACTTCATTCACATATTTCGCTTGTGAAATAAAAATTCCATTTTCATTTTGATGTACTTCTATTCCTAAGAAGTATCTCAGCAAACCCATGTCAATCATTTCAAATTCCTCTTTCATGTCTGCTTTGAAATTTTCAATAAGACAAACATCATTGCCTGTGAAAATAACATCATCAACATACAACACAACAATTAAAATTTTACCATCCTTTTCTTTGATGTAGACGGTGGGTTATCCCTCACATTTGTCAAATCCATTTTCCAGTAGATAGGAATCTATCCTACTGTACCATGCTCTTGGTGCTTGCTTCAGCCCATAAAGAGCTTTCTTCAATTTGCACACTTTGTGCTATTGGCCTTTTTTCTCATAGCCTAGAGGCTGTTCAATATAGACCTCCTCCTTTAACACTCCATTTAGGAATGCTGACTTCACATCCATTTGGTAAACTTTCCACTTGTTTTGTGCTGCTATGGACAACACTGCTCTCACGGTTTCCATTCTTGCAACCGGTGCGAAAGTTTCTCCATAATTTCTCCCATACTGCTGCTTGTACCCTTTGACAACCAGCCTTGGCTTCTGTCTTTCAATCTTGCCTTCAGCATTGCACTTGGTCTTATAGACCCATTTGACACTAATGACTTCTTTACCTTTTGGTAGCTCAACCAAATCCCATGTTTTGTTTCTCTCTATGGCATTGATCTCTTCATCCATTGCTTCTATCCAATTCTTATCTTTAATTGCAATTTCGAAATGAATAGGGTCATCAACATGACAATATAAAGCAAACAAGGAATTCATTCCTTCATCATAAATATCACTTCAATTTCTGAATTTTTTAACTCTTTCATTTGGTGTGCAAGTGCTTGAAGATGCACTTGAATTTCCTCCTTGTGGTGTGCTTGGAGAAGCACTTTCATTTCTCCTCAAGGGTGTCGCTTGTTGTCCTTGTGTTGGCGCTGCTGTTTGGGGATGTATTCCAGCCATCTCCTCATCATCTTCATGATGAGACAAACAATTTTTAACATTAACTGTTTTCTCTGTGCTTCCATCCCAAGCTTCCTCCTCAATGAACTGAACATCTCTGCTGAAAAAAAACTTCTTGGTAGATGGGATATACAACCTGTAAGCTTTGGATTCCTCACTGTATCCAATGAAAATACATTTATCCCCTTTGTTGTCCAACTTCTTCCTTAGCTGATCTGGAATGTGTGCATAAGCCACACATCCTAAAACTTTCATGTGGGTGACTCCTTTCTTTCTCCCACTCCATGCTTCTTCCGGAACTCTACTCATCACTGCTTTTGTAGGACACCTGTTCAAAATATATGCTGCACAATTTACAGCTTCATCCCAATAATCATTTGGCAAATGCTTTGCCTTCAACATGCTCCTCGCCATATCCATGATGGTCCTAGTCTTCCTTTCAGCAACTCCATTTTGCTGTGGGGTGTACCTAGCTGTGAATTGCTTATGAATTCCATTTTCTTTACAAAACCGTAGGAATTCTTTGGAGATATACTCACCTCCTCTGTCAGTTCTCAAGCCTTTGATATGTAGCCCACTTTGGTTTTCTACAAGTGCTTTGAAATTTTGAAATTTTTCAAACACTTCACTTTTGTTCTTAAGGAAATAAACCCAAGTCTTTCTGGTGAAATCATCAATGAATGTTAGAAAATATTGGCTGCCTGCTAGTGATGGAGTTTGCATCGGTCCACATACATCTGAGTGGACAATTTCTAAGGGTGCTTTTGCCCTTATGCTTTTCCCTAATGGAAAACTTTCTTTGTGTTGTTTCTCCAATATGCAACTTTCACAAAGGCTGTCCAGTTTCTCTATCAATAGTAATCCTCTTACCATCCCTTTTCTGCTCAACAAATTAAAACCTCCAAAGTTGAGATGTCCAAATCTCAAGTGCCACAACCAATTTTCATCCTTTGGCACGCTTTGGAAAGCCTCTTGGGTAACTGCTGCAATTACTTCTTTGTTTTTCAAATTTTCCCTTATTCTAAGAGGGAACATCATGTTCCTTGTCATTTTTACTTCAGCAATACATCTTTTGTTGGGTGCTTTATCCATGATGGTGCATACATCATTCTCAAAGAAAACATTGTAACCCTTATGGACAAGTTGTCCAATACTCAAGAGGTTACATCTCATTCCAGGGACATAGTAGACATCTGCTATGGTTTTCATTTCACCCTTCTTTGTAAATATTTTGACTTCCCCTTTTCCCATAACAGAAATTTTTCTATCAGTCCCAAGTGTAACTTCTGATTTCACGTTTTGATCTAAGGCAGAAAACATGGCTATGTTTCCTATCATATGGTTGCTGCAACCTGAGTCTAAAAACCATATGTCTTCATTATTTGTTTCACCCATGTTACAAGCTAACAACACATTATCTTGACTGATGTTTTCTCTAGTGACATTGGCATTTGGTCTATTACTCATATCATGTTGCTTCTTCCTACATTCATTGGCATAATGCCCATATTTTTTACAGTAATAACATTGAACATTGGATTTTTCATAACTTTGTTGGTTGCTGCCTTGGCCTTGGTTCTGATTTAGATCGCTGCCTCTTCCTTGAGCATTTGCTGGACTATTCCTTCCACCTCTGTTTTGGCTTCTGCCTCTTCCTCTCTTGTTTCCTCTGCCTTGACCTCTTCCTCTTCCAAAAGACATCTGAGTCTTGAAGGTTTGCTCTAGAGATGAGTTTTCATTTCTACTCAACCTCTGCTCATGTGTTATCAGTGATGCATGAAGTTCATCCACTGAAAAGTTTGAGATATCCTTTGTCTCTTCTATGGTGGTGACAATCACATCAAACTTTGAGGGTAGGACCCTCAATAGTTTCTCCACAATCATCCTTTCTTCAAGAACTTCTCCATGAGTCCTCATCTGTGTGACCAATCCAATCACATGTGTGAAGAATGAGTCAATATTGTCTGACTCTTTCATGTTCAGATTCTCAAAATCTTTCCTCAGCAACTGTAGCTTTGTTGTCTTCACTTTCTGCATGCCTTGATAGGCTGTCTTGAGGGTTTTCCATGCTTCTTTGGATGTATTAGCTGCTGCTATCCTTGGAAGCACACTCTGGTCCACTGCTTGATACAAAAATACAAGGGCTTTTGAATCATACTTCCTATTGCTCTTCAGTAGATCTTTCTCTGCCTAAGTTAATCTATTAAACTCATTTTCATTTGTTGGTTCTTCAAAACCATCTTGAACTAATTTCCATAAATCTTGACAGGAAAACAAGGCTCTCATGGTTATTGCCTAATAGTCATAGTTTTTCCCATTGAACTATGGGAATTGAGGATTAAACATACCCATGCTGGTGTTGGTGCTGGCCATTTTAGCACTCTTTAACTATGCTATAAAATGCTTGATTGTGTATTAAAATAACTGATTGTTTCTTCAGCAGCAACACAAAAAAAAATCTGAGAAATACTTGGATCTTTTTATCTGAGACTTCACTTTGCTGGAGAAGATTTATTGCTGCAACAAAAAACTCCTCCCTTTAGCTTCTTTGACACCTTCAAAGAGCCTAGACACGCTCTGATACCACTATTGGGGATTTTTCCGGTAAAATCCAAAAAATAAACAAATAAATTGCACACAGAGACAATGCTCTGTTTTTCTCCTCAAGATCTTTTGCACAGGGAAGCCCCAAAAAAAAATTCCGAGCAAAGCAGAGTTTCTGAGTTAAAATAAACTTATATTAATTTAAAAACTGCGTGATACAATTTTCTTCCTCTCTCAAAGGGATTCACCAAAAACTTTTCACGAAAAAAAATACTCTGCCTGCTTTTACAAATGATTTTTACACTGCCGTGTAAAATCTTCATTCACATTTACTGCTGTAAAAGGGCTTTTACATTTACTGCTGTAGAATAAAAATTCTTACATGGGTTTACTGCTAAAGAAAATTTTTCACATTCACTCCTGTGTGAAATTTTTCATTACATTCAACCTGCTGAGTTTTCGCATTGCATATTCGAATAAAATAAAAAATATTACATTATTCTTTTTAACTGCTGTGTATTTTTACATTGCTGAGTAAAAATCCTCCATTCGTTTTTGTGTTGTTGTACATTACGTTTCCCTTTTCAAAACTATCCCCTGTTTTTCTTCTTCGCTGCCACAAGCCCTTTCTCTTTTCATCCCGTGTGCAATACATGCGCGAATGAACACAAAAACAAAACATATACCAAAGCCAAACAAAAATTTAATGATGCGTTGACTTACCCATACTTATTTTTAAATTCACCATACTTCCGTAAGTATAAAAAAAACAATAAAATTAAAACTCCTACCAACATTATACTAACTACATTAAATCACATTAATTTCTTTAAGTGGGCGGTCAACCAAAAAGCTCAGGCAGGTTGAAAATGATCCAAGTGCGTTGACTTGATCGGAGTCCTATAGCCACACAACCTAAATGAACTTTAATGTCCGGGAGATGGGCAGTATTGTGTTTGTACAGTGGACACGTGACAGGAGTGGATTGTGTCAGATGCCTCCATGGAAAAATAGCCTTTGCCAAAAGGCGTTGCGATAAGGATAGTGGTTTTCGGAAGTGCTTTTGCTGGAGTTAATGGGGACAGTTGGAAATTAATATTTCAACAAGTTTGGGAAATACGCTATCTCTGCAAGGAAAAAATTATTTTGGATGAAGTATTTCAATTTTCTCTAAAAGAAACGCACATCGCAGTGTGAAAAAGGATTTAGAATAAATATTCAAAAAGAAATAAATGAATATAACTATGTAGTTAATTTTTATTATCTATTTAAGGGAGTTGTCTATTGTCTATGGAGTAGAGGAATTGACGTGGCGATTAAAAGTGGTCGCTGATTAAAAGTGGTTGGAATCTTAGTAAAAAAAATTGTAGAGATAGTGTTTGAATAATGTTTTTTATGGTGGAAATGGATTCAACACTATCAAAAACTTCTGGAGCACCTAAAATCTTGAATTTTGACAGCTATAACTTAGATTTACAAAATTTCTTATTAAATTTTATCAAAATATGATCAGAATTTCTATAACTTTCCAGACAAAAAATAAATCCCCTTAAACAACCACTCTATTTAACTTCTTATAATAAATTATAATTTTAAAAACCTATACATTAAATTAATTAATAAAACCAAAAAAATAATATATATATATATATAATGATACATATCTCTATAATTACCATATTAATCATAACAACATTCAAGAAAGAACTAGTAATGGGAATTTTTCCATGGCTCGCCACTTGGAACACATGGATGGTTTGCCTCCATATGCTAATGTAACAATTAGTGATCAAATCTTTAGCTATAGAATTTTGGACGGCCATGGATATAACTGTAGGAGCTTCTTCGAGTTCTATACTTTGCTCGATAAAGAGGGTTAATAAGGTTTTAAATACTTAACTTTAAAGTATTATGAGATGTGTTTAGTTTATAGATGTCGACACCAGGTTTTACCAAAACATAACTAATGGCCTTAGCTTTTCATGTGTTCTTTGATCACTTGTCTTCCACGTAAGATTGGGTTACTCTTAGATTTTGTATAAGCATAATTTATGTATTGAATGATGATGCGTAAGAGTATGCTCATCGACATGATAAGCAAAATACAACACCACTGCCCTAAAAATCGTCAAAGGCTTTCATTTTCATTGTATCTAAGGTATAAAATGACATAAGATTTTTTCTTTTGTGTACTAACTTACAAACATTACCAAGCATATGGTGTTAGCTTGGAATGTATAATGGCTAATGAGTGATGTGTAGGTAACTTATTTGAAATCATTTTTTTTATATTTAGGAAAGTATATTTGGTAAATTATTTTTAATTGTAATTATATAATTAGTTGTGTAAATATTTGTTGTATATTTAAGAGAGATATTTTTATTTGTAACAATATTAATTTTAAATTTTAATGTTTGTCACATATATGTTTCAATGTTAATGTCAATGCCTCATTAAATTCTTGCATATAAGGGTTGAAATATATTAATAGAGATTAAAAATTAAGTAAAAATTACATTTTTATGTTTGCTTTCTAAACTGTTATAGTATGTTGATTAAAAATAAATTTATATATTACATCATTTTTTTTGAAAAAAATAATATAGATAAATATATAATTTTTTTATTAATCCTAAATTTTATTCATGAAACTATTGAATGTGACCCCTTCAACCTAAGTTGCATTTTTCCAATCAACATAGGTTACGTTTTCATTTCTATATGTTATACATTTCATTGATTCTTTCATTTTAAAAATAAAGAAATTAAAATTACACTACACATTTTGGATTTTCTAAAATATTTTCATCAAAAATTTCATTACATCATATTTAAAACATTTCTAAATATTTTTGAATTAAAATTTTTTATATTCCAATATTTTTTCTTTTATTTTTTTTTAAAATTCAATATACCTTTTCTTTTTCATAGTAATAATAGTTAGTATTCAAAACAAAATTCAATACAAGTATTGGTTATTCTAAAAGATAACCAACAAATGATATTAATTCATAATTTTTTGTGTATAAATCATGTGAAACAAAATGTGGAAATGCTTGCATCATAATCCTTTATATGCTCATGTGACAAATAGACAAGACAATGAATCGTTGATAATAGTGTTTATTATTTCTTAAATATGATTGATAATAGTGTTTATTATAACTCAAACTCTTTTGATATTTTATTTATAATTTACTAACTCTTAGAAGTAACCAATTACAAAATGGCAATTCTGGTGAATCATTTTATTTTTGTGATTGCAATTGTATTAGTGTGATGACCGGATAATTTATGTGAATAAATTTTCTGTTTTACCATTGTAGGTAAATATGGAACAGAGATTATTATCTTTTTGTGAAAAATGATTTGAATATTATTAATTCAAAAGTTGAGTACACATTGAGTAATTACACATAATAACTTTCTATGAGGAAGTTATTCTCTTTTCTTGCCAGAAAAAAAAAAAAAAAAAAAAAAAAAAAAAAAACAGTTGCTAACAGGGAGGAAAAAACCCTAACTGTTTTTCCTATTTCCATAGAAAAGAGAAAAAGGAAAAGGACCCAGGTTGTTAAGGAACAAACGGGAGAGAAGGCACAAGAAAAAGAAGAAAATAGGGTGCTAAGTCTAGTAAGGACCAGATAGCACAGGCACAAGTAGTGCATTATCTTTGCTGAAGATAGCGGTCTGGCAAAGGAGCTTGGGGGGAGATTCAGTCTGGTTGACTAATCTCATGGTTGGGAGAAGAACAAGGAACAAAATAATTTCCTCTATTCTGGAGAGGTACAGAAGTCTGTAAGCGTAGCAGTACAGGTAAGTACAGTTACCATTCTATGTTTAAAAGACACATTCATGTTCTTGAATATACTATCCAGACTGTAAGTTAAGATCTAGGATAATCTGATAAATAGTCCTAACCTGTTAAAAGGAAATAAGTATACACTGCCAGGACACAGAAAACAAATTAAATGTACAGACTAAATCATTAAATAAAATCTGAGAGGAGGACCGAATGGACTCGGTTGGGTCTAAGCATTATTCGAGTTCAAAGAAATCAACCTTCATAAATCATACCCTATATTGAAGGGATTACATGTTAAAGAGGTAGAAAGGAATCAATATATGCATAAGAGTGATGTAATAGCAACTAGAGGAAATGACAATAAATGAATGGAGTAATACAAACTATGTATGTATAATGACAAGGGTCGGTGGAACCTGTGTGCGTATGGTCTACACACAGTGGTCAAACCAACCGAGACTCGGTGAAATACAAGTCATATTCCTCTCTGCCAAGGGAAAGTCAGAGTATCCACGCCCAATGGCAATAATTATAGCAACCTGTAAACTATATAAAACCCTCGTAAGGGACAAATTTATTCAAATGTAAAAGCAATGAGAATACGAGGTTACGAATAGTGAAAAACCCATGTAACATTAGAGTTAAACTGCCTGAATAAAAGAGGAAAAATTCGTATGCTATAGCTATGTTGACATTCTGTAGCCAAAACCTTACGGGCGACCATATCAGCGGTCGAAACCCAAGAAGAAACCATGAGAGTAATAACAGTCAAGGCGTAGCCAATATTTCCAGTGCCGAGACCATCAAGGGTCGTAACTGAGCATTATATGCATAAACAATATCAAACGATGAAATAATATCCATTCCAGTTAAAGCGAAGAGCTATATAAACATGCATAGATTAACTCTAAGGTTTATAGTGGCATATTCAAACAAACACAATTTCCAGAGAAGAAACATGTAAAAGTAATAGATTAATAAACCTTGCCGAGTCTTATCAGAGACATAAAGGTAGACTGAGAATCACAGTATTTATATAGAAAAGGAGAAATAATAAACCCCATATATGCTCGGAACAGAGCCATGATTATCCTGTACATTTAACAGCAAAATGAATATATTATATACATGCCAAATGTTCAACGGTGCAACCGGCTGAGCCATAAACACAACAGTTCGTTAATAAAACCATCCTTACAGTATCAGTAATAGACTGTTAACCAGAAGTCCAATCATCGAGACAAATACATTCAGAATTTAGTGACATAAATTTATGAGTCCCGTTCAAGGCGCGAAAATATCGTTGCTGCCATGAGGAGCTTCAAGGGCAGAACCCTGGCTTCGAGCTATGGATGGCGCCCTTAGGCAAGCAAAGCCACAATGTCTCAACTTTCCAACAGAAAGTGGTGAAAATCACGTGACAGTAGAGGTGAGGAATTAACGTTTGCCTCGGCATCAACTGTATATTTAAATCCTACGCTAAGGGTCGTAAACTTACCTGGGAGACAGTTCTTGGAGGTTAAGCATTGGACGCGGCGAACCCATCGAATCCCTATTAAACAAAAACAACCATCATAGATGAGTAAATAAGTGGAGAACAAGTTCTTCAAAACTCTGTAAATTCCTTATCAAATACTGGAACAAAGAAAAAGAATACCTACAGATGATTTGGGTTCAGGGCGGAGCGCCAAGAGTATTCACCGCCTCCTGGGCACAAAAGTAAACCAGAGTTCCAACATTGAAGCCAGCGGCGAATGTCTGAAGGCGAACGGCCATAGTCAGGGTAGTGAATAAACCGCAGAAAAATAATCTCTCAAACATATAATACCAGAACCCTAAAAGCCACTGTATAGTTGGCAATCGGACCCCTAGCCATCTGATCAATGATTTGAAATCACCGCCGTGGATCTTATCAGTGATCCCGAGGAGATCAAGGCCAGACTACAGCATTCAATACCTTTACCAGTTTCCTGACATTGAAATCCAGGTCGGGTGGAAAAATCCCGAGGCAGTCCAGCTGTCCACCTCTCCGTTAAGGAGCATTAAAGACTCAATTGTTTAAGTATCCGATGGCTGCGTAGGGGTGCTGGGCACCATCAATTCCTACGTCGAATCAAGTATCAAAGTATTCATGCATAAATAACCTCCATCATCGCTCGTAAGGGTATGGTAATACCATACGCATTGATATATTATTAACTATATTACGATCGAGAGGTTAGTATTTACCATTTAATAGGTTTCAAGTTAATAAATACCATTTGATATGTGTAAAGATAATAATAATTTTTTTTTTACATGTATAAGTAAGTATTGTTTAAGGGTTGTGACATGTGGTATCAAAGCCCAGTTACAGAACTGAGGCCTCTGGGTAAAGATAGAATGACATGTAGAGACATTGTAAATATATATATATATATATATAAAGCTTCCTCATCATTACCCTTTCACTTTGTTTTGAATGAAGTATAGGATCAGGAGTTTCGGGAAGCTGCAGCATGAGGAGAGCCAATAATACAAATCGACGGCCTGTGATGGGACAGGGGGCACCTGGCCCCGAAAATAATCCTGAACTGCGGGTACAACTTGGGGAAGAGGCCAGAGTTACAAATCAAGCCATTCTAGAAATAGTACAGGAACTTAAAAACGAGATGGCGAGACTACGGGAAGACAATGCCCGACTTACGATGGAACAAGAAAGAATTCTGAAGAGTTTGTCTGATAGACAGAACCAACACCTAGTTAATCCTAGCACGAAGCAGCAGAGGATGTCCGAAGAACAGAACCACCATATACCCCCTGAAGGATCGGAGGAACAAGAGGAACGTTCCGATAATGTATTTGAACAACAAACTTCGAAAAGACAAAGGGTGGAACTACAAGGGGAATTTCGCAAAATTAAACCACCACATTTTGACGTGGAACAAGAAGAAGCAACTGAAGCATGGCTAATCAATATGAATAAGTATTTTCAGCTCTATGAATATGACCACAATCTTAAAGCACGATTGGCTATTTTTCAACTACAGGGAAAGGCCACCTTATGGTGGGAGGAAGTGAAGATCATAAAAGGAGTTACTGAGCAGACCATTACTTGGGATAACTTTCAAAGATATTTTAAGGAGAGGTATTTAACTGAACGCTTCTACGATGAAAAGGCAAGAGAGTTCCATGATCTGCGATTGGGGCAGCAGACTATGGACGAATTCATCACCCATTTTACTTCTTTACTCCGCTATGTGCCATATATAAGGGAGGCAAAAGGAAAGGTACAACGATTTGTTCGCAGCTTACCACCCTACATGCGAGAAAGGATTGAATTTGACAATCCAAAATCAATGGACGAGGTAATCCGTAAGGCCAGAATCTGTTATCAGCAAAGCAAACAAAAAGGGGAAGCTGCTCGTAGAAAATGGAATGAGAAAAATAACTTTAAGTCAATAGGAAATAACAAAGGAAATCGCAGCAGTGGAAGTAAGGGAAATGGCAAAGGACTAAACAGCAGAACTACAACAAGAACTACGTCCAAATTTAGGCCTACTAATGAGTCTAAAGTCAGCGAACAGCATGCACGATTGGACAGTGAAGGGATAGTAAGACCCCCAGTGCAATGCTGGGGTTGTGGGGGACCCCATTACATCAAAAATTGTCCACAGCGAAAGGGGACTGAACAGTTATCCCAAATTCACGAAGCTTCAACAGTCGGCGAGGTAGGACGCAGTGTACCCAGGATTAATGTGGCTTTGGAAGACCGTCAAGTGGAATACCAGCCAACCATGGTCGAATTCGAAGGTAACATTTCAGACCTTACTGTATCTGTTTTAATTGACCCCGGGGCTACACTAAGTTATGTAAGCCCAAAAGTAGTGGAACGTTGTAATTTACAATTTGTTAAGTTTAAAAACCCATGGCTGGTACAATTAGCTACAGGAGCCAAAAGGCGAGTGACAGCTAAAGTTAATGACTGCTCCTTCACTATAGCGGGACAGCCAGTAATGGCTGACTTAAACGTGCTTCCCCTTGGCTCTATGATATTCTAATTGGTATGGACTGGCTAGAAAAACACTGGTCATTAGTTGATTGTAAAACCAAGATTATCTACTTTAGAGATCACCATGGAATCAAAAAAGAAATGCAAGGAATTAAAAGACCTGTGCAAGTTCGACCAATAACAACAAACCAGCTCGTAAAATGTATTTGGAAAGGGTGCCAGGACTATGCCATCCAAGTGGGTTATGCAGATTCTAAGGATAAAACAGCTATTTTGAACAATATCCCTGTAATCCAAGAATTCATAGATGTGTTCCCAGAAGAAATTCTTGGGTTACCACCAAGAAGAAACATAGATTTTACCATTGAGTTGGTTCTGGGAGCAGCACCAGTGTCACGGGAACCCTATAGAATAAGTGTACCCGAACTGACAGAATTAAAAATGCAGTTGCAGGAATTACTAGGTAAAGATTACATACGTCCTAGCGTGTCCCCATGGGGAGCCCCAGTACTATTTTTCAAGAAAAAGGACGGAACCCTCCGGATGTGCATTGACTACTGACAGTTAAATAAGTTGACTATCAAGAATAAATATCCTTTACCTCGGATCGATGAACTATTTGATCAAGTGAAAGGTGCGACAGTGTTCCCTAAGATTGATCTGCGATCAGGGTACCATCAGATCCGAATTAAAGAAGAGGATATCGCTAAAATAGCTTTTAGAACAAGATATGGTCATTACGAATTCGTGGTCTTGCCGTTCGGACTAACCAACGCCCCTGCAACTTTCATGTGTTTAATGAACAGCATTTTCCATCGTTATTCGGACAGATTTGTGCTGATATTTATTGATGATATATTAATATATTCTCGCACCATGGAATAACGTCATGAACATCTCAGAAGGGTGTTACAGACCCTTCGAGAACATCAGCTATACGCAAAGTTTAGTAAGTGTGATTTATTTAAAGAAGAAATCCAATACTTGGGTCATGTAATTACAAAGGATGGGATCGTAGTGTACCCGGAGAAGATAAAGGCCATAATGGAGTGGCATGTACCAAAAGATGTGGCAGATGTTCGATCCTTCATGGGATTGGCTGGATATTATAGGAGGTTTGTAGAAGGCTTTTCTAAAGTAACATTTCCCATTAGTTCATTGCAGAAAAAGGGAAAAGCATTTCATTGGACCCCAAGCTGCCAGAAAAGTTTTGAACAATTGAAACACCTACTCACTACAACACCTATTTTGAGTATAGCCGATCCTGATAAGGATTATGTAGTATGTACGGACGCAAGAAAAGAAGGAGTAGGTGGAGTTTTAATGCAATAAGGAAAGGTAATTTCATACGAGTCTCGGAAATTAAAGGAGCATGAACAGAAATACTCTGCTTATGATTTGGAATTGGCTGCCATCATTCATGCCTTAAAAATGTGGCGGCATTATCTTGTGGGCAGGAAATTCTTGCTGCTTACCGACCATCATAGTTTAACCAACTATTTCAGCCAGCCCACCTTAAACACTAGACAAGCATGGTGGGTGGACTTCCTAAGCGGCTTTGATTTTGAGATAAAACATCTACAAGGAAAAGAAAACCGAGTGGCAGATGCCTTAAGTCGGAAAATACAACATTTGTATGAAATTTCCATTAGTGGGTGGAAGAGTCCCTTTTTGGAGATGATAAAGGAAGCCTCAGACCAAGATACTGAGTATCAGCAACTAAAACTGCAAATACAGCAATCCGTCAACGCGAAAAGCCAACCAGAATATGAGTTAGATGATGCTGGAATGATATATTTCAAGCAAAGGTTATATGTACCCAACCAAGACAGAATTAAAAATCTGATTATGGATGAATTTCATATCAGTCATTATGCGGGGCACCCGGGGTATCAGAAAATGATTACTGCAATTCTAAAATATTACTTTTGGCCAGGAATGAAGAAGAACATTGCCGAGTACTTGGCACGATGTTTAGAGCGCCAGCAGATTAAAGTGGAGCACCAGCATCCAGCAGGATTGTTACAACCATTACCTATCCCAGAATGGAAATGGGAGATCATTTCCATGGATTTTATCGCAGGATTGCCTAAGACAAAAAGAAACAATGATTCCATTATGGTGGTAGTAGACAAGTTGAGTAAAGCTGCACATTTTATACCTGTAAAATCCACGTATAAAGCTGTACAGATTGCTCATATTTTTATGCAGAATGTGTTCAAGTTGCATGGGCTTCCAAAAACGATAATTTCCGATCGTGATGTGAAGTTCACATCATCCTTTTAGAAAACACTATTCGTTGATTTAGGAACCCAATTAAACTTCAGCACAGCATACCATCCTCAGACTGATGGACAAATGGAACGAGTGAACCAAGTGGTGGAAGACATGTTAAGGGCTTATGTTATGCAGCAACCCACGCTGTGGGAAGAGTATTTACATCTGGTGGAATTCGCGTATAACAATGGGTATCACACCTCTACACAAATGAGCCCATTTGAGGTCATGTATGGCCGAAAATGCCGTACACCCTCTAGCTGGAGAGGACCTGAAGATAAACTGAGTCTAGGACCTAAGATGCTTAAAGAAATGGAAGGTATGGTGGAAAGAGTGTGCGTTAATTTGAAAGCTGCTCAAGATAGACAGAAAAATTTTGCTGATCGGAAAAGAAGGTTCAAGGAGTACCAAGTTGGGGACCATGTTTATATCAGAATTCAGGCTAAAAGAAGTACCTTACAGTGGAGTGGGTGTGCCAAATTGGCACCCCGATACTATGGACCCTTTCAAGTCTTGGCCAAGATTGGACCAGTGGCTTACCAGCTTGCCCTGCCAAGTCACATTCGGGTCCAGAACGTGTTCCATGTTTCAGTACTAAAGAAATATGTCTATGACCCTAAGCATGTAATCCGATGACAGGATATTCAGGTGGGAGTTACTGTTACAATAAACTTGTTAAGAATTAGTGTTGAAGGAAAACTAACTTAAGGAATTGTGCAATGCAGGTCGAACCGGAAGGAGAGGTTCTGGTCGAACCTCTGAACATCCTCGACCGGAGAGAAGTGTAGCTGCGGAAACAAGTTATTTCCCAAGTTAAGATACAATGGTGACATTTTGGACCTGAGGAGGTCACTTGGGAGGATGAAGAACTAATGAAAAGAACTTATCCAGCTCTGTTCGTGGCTGAAAGACACCGAGATGGTGTCCAATCTCAAGGGGAGGAGATGTAATGACCGGATAATTTATGTGAATAAATCTTCTATTTTACCATTGTAGGTAAATATGGAACAAAGATTATTATCTTTTTGTCAAAAATGATTTGAATATTATTAATTCAAAAGTTGAGTACAAATTGAGTGATTACACATAATAACTTTCTATGAGGAAGTTATTCTCTTTTCTTGCCAGATAAAAAAAAAAAAAGAAACAGTTGCTAACAGGGAGGAAAAAACCCTAACTTTTTTTCATATTTCCATAGAAAAGAGAGAAAGGAAAAGGACCCGGGTTGTTAAGGAACAAACGGGAGAGAAGGCACAAGAAAAAGAAGAAAAGAGAGTGCTAAGTCTGGTAAGGACCAGATAGCACAGGCACAAGTAGTGCATTATCTTTGCTGAAGACAGCGGTCTGGCAAAGGAGCTTGGGGGGAGATTCAGTCTGGTTGACTAATATCATGGTTGGGAGGAGAACAAGCAACAGAATAATTTCCTCTATTCTCGAGAGGTACAAAAGTCTGTAAGCGTAGCAGTACAGCTATGTACAGTTACCATTTTATGTTTAAAAGACACATTCATGTTCTTGAATATACTATCCAGACTGTAAGTTAAGATCTAGGATAATCTGATAAATAGTCCTATCCTGTTAAAAGGAAATAAGTATACACTGCCAGGACACAGAAAACAAATTAAATGTACAGACTAAATCATTAAATAAAATCTGAGAGGAGGACCGAATGGACTCGGTTGGGTCTCAGCATTATTCGAGTTCAAAGAAATCAACCTTCATAAATAAAACCCTATATTGAAGGGATTACATATTAAAGAGGTAGAAAGGAATCAATATATGCATAAGAGTGATGTAATAGCAACTAGAGGAAATGACAATAAATGAATGGAGTAATACAAACTATATATGTATAATGACAAGGGTCGGTGGAACCAATGTGCGTATGGTCTTCACATAGTGGTCAAACCAACCGAGACCCGGTGAAATACAAGTCATATTCCTCTCTGCCAAGGGCAAGTCAGAGTATCCGCACTCAATGGCAATAATTATAGCAACCTGTAAACTATATAAAACCCTCGTAAGGGACAAATTTATTTGAATGTAAAAGCAATGAGAATACGAGGTTACGAATAGTGAGAAAACCTTGAAAAGATTCCAGGAACATATAGGAAAAACCCATGTAACATTAGAGTTAAACTACCTGAGTAAAAGAGGAAAAAATCGTATGCTATAGCTATGTTGACATTCTGTAGCCAAAACCTTACGGGTGACCATATCAGCGGTCGAAACCCAAGAAGAAACTATGAGAGTAATAACAGTCAAGGTGTAGCCAATATTTCCAGTGTCGAGACCATCAAAGGTCGTAACTGAGCATTATATGCATAAATAATATCAAACGATGAAATAATATCCATTCCAGTTACAGCGAACAGCTATATAAACATGCATAGATTAACTCTAAGGTTTACAGCGGCATATTCAAACAAACACAATTTCCAGAGCAGAAACATGTAAAAGTAATAGATTAATAAACCTTGCCGAGTCTTATCAGAGACATAAAGGTAGACTAAGAATCACAGTATTTATACAGAAAAGGAGAAACCATAAACCCCATATATGCTCGGAACAGAGCCATGATTATCCTGTACATTTAATAGCAAAATGAATATATTATATACATGCCAAATGTTCAACGGCGCAACCGGCTGAGCCATAAACACAGCGGTTCGTCAATAAAACCATCCTTACAGTATCAGTAATAGACTGTTAACCAGAAGTCCAATCATCGAGACAAATACATTCAGAATTTAGTGACATAAATTTATGAGTCCCGTTCAAGGCGCGAAAATATCACTGCCGCCATGAGGACCTTCAAGGGTAGAACCCTGGCTTCGAGCTATGGATGGCGCCCTCAGGCAAGCAAAGCCACAATGACTCAACTTTCCAACAGAAAGTGGTGAAAATCACGTGACAGTAAAGGTGAGGAATTAACGTTTGCCTCGACATCAACTGTATATTTAAATCCTACGCTAAGGGTCGTAAACTTACTTGGGAGACAGTTCTTGGAGGTTAAGCATTGGACGCGGCGAACCCATCGAATCCCTGTTAAACAAAAACAACCATCATAGATGAGTAAATAAGTGGAGAACAAGTTCTTCAGAACTCTGTAAATTCCTTATCAAATACTGGAACAAAGAAAAAGAATACATATAGATGATTTGGGTTTAGGGCAGAGCGCCAAGAGTATTCATCGCCTCCTGGGCATAAAAGTAAACCAAAGTTCCAACATTGAAGCCGACGGCGAATGTCTGAAGGCGAACGGCCATAGTTGGGGTAGTGAATAAACCGCAGAAAAATAATCTCTCGAACATATAATACCAGAACCCTAAAAGCCACTGTATAGTTGGCAATCGGCCCCCTAGCCGTCCGATCAAGGATTTTAAATCACCGCCGTGGATCTTATCATTGATCCCAAGGAGATCAAGGCCAGAATGCAGCATTCAATACCTTTACCAGTTTCCTGAGATCAAAAGCCAGGTCGGGTGGAAAAATCCTGAGGCAGTCCAGTTGTCCACCTCTCCATTAAGGAGCATTAAGGACTCAATTTTTTAAGTATCCGATGGCTGCGTAGGGGTGCTGAGCACCATCAATTCCTACGTCGAATCAAGTATTAAAGTATTCATGCATAAATAACCTCCGTCATCGCTCGTAAGCGTATGGTAATACCATACGCATTGATATATTATTAACTATATTATGATCGAGAGGTTAGTATTTACCATTTAATATGTTTCAAGTTAATAAATACCATTTGATATGTGTAAAGATAACGTTTACCATTGATATGTGTAAAGTTAATATTTACCATTTAATATGTGTAAAGATAATAATAATTGTTTTTTTACATGTATAAGTAAGTATTGTTTAAGGGTCGTGACAATTAGTTATTAATCAAACTCATAGAATTGGAACATGATATATATACATTCGGAAAAAAAATATATACACAAAAATGTCTATTAAAATTATTTAAGTCTTGCATGCATTATTTTATATATATATATATTTATTTATTTTTTAATAATTGATTGTATGAATAAAATATATTATATTAAAATTCAATTTTTCAATGGAAAATTAAAGTATGTTTCTTAAACGAAAAGGAGAATTACAATAGCATGTGCTTTTAAAACAAATGTTCTAAACGAGAGCCTTTTGGGCACATTTTATGGTTCCAAAAATGCATTTGGTGTGGTATTCATTTCATTGGTCATTATTTTATTAAAATCAAATTCTTTTCCTAATTATATATAATGAATATATGTGTATACAATAAGGCAATGATGTGTGTATGAGGTTTTGTATTTTTATTTTTGTAAGGAAAAATTGAAATGTGGTAGTTAGGAAAGTTTTTTTTTCTTTTCTAAATTGGATATATGGTTGAAAAGTAAAATGGGTAAAGTAATATGATGTGATAATGTAATATTAAATTTGATTAAAATAAAAAGAAAATTGTTTAGTGTATTATTATTTTTTTTAAAAATACATTAAGGCATGCTATGTGAGATATTTAACTCCTAATTACAAAGAAAAAAGTTTGAATCAGTTATGCCCAAGAAGGGGTAGGAACAAAAAGAAAAATCCTCCATTTTTCCAAAGAGATAGTGAAATTGTTGGTTGAAGTAGACTACCAAATATTTCATGACTAGAGATAAAATCATGGGTGGAAGGTGTGTAAAGAGGACCACAGGAGGTAGAGGCAGTTAGTTTTAAAGAGAAATGGTCAGTGGGAGAGAAAGATTAGACCTGAACACAAAAACTATCAGCATGCTACCAAAGGGTTAAGGAGGTGAAGCTAAAGAAAACATCCTAAGTTTTTTTACTAACATGGACGAGTAGTGCTTAGGGGGAACAATTGAGAAATGTAGTTCACCGTTGGGTGGACCTTAACAACCTTTAATCTATTTCCAGGGAACTTTTAGATAAGTATATGATTATCTATATAATTGTTTGTTAAATATGTTATTTGTGGTTGTTTAGAGTCATGAATGAAAGGAATAGGATACGTTGTGATTTTTCGTGTTTTTGGACATTTTCTAGAAAATGAATAGATAACCCTACTAATGTTTTGTGAGTGAATACATAAATATGTATGTGAATTTTATTTTTTTTGTTGCAAGAAAATGTGTGGGTACATATACAGAGTGAACATTATCTTCATTCGAAAAGTTGGAAATGAGAAATCTTAAGAAAAAAAACTAACCTTGGTATCCACTATATAAGAGAATGTGAAATAAGGAATATGAAGGTTTTACTAAGTAGTAGTTAATGGGTAGTAAAGGGAAGAAGGAAAATTCAAGCCATCAGTATTAAAAATTAACTTTATATTTGAATAGAAAAATGAGATCTTTTGAAGAATACAAGAAAGGGGGAAATGCTATAGAATAATAAAGAAACTAGTTAATAGTAGTAAGGTGTGTTGCCTAGGTTAGTATGTCTCAGGCCATAGATGAGATAGAGAACCCCGTTGACTAGCCAAACTACATACAGTCCATGACAATAAATACTAGGGCTTCAGAAAATACTTTAAGTTGACCCCCATGACAAGAGTCAACTAGGCTTCTGGCCTAGCTCATGCTTTTAAGTTGAATAATAACCATATATATAAATGTGTGTGTCTGTGTGTGTGTTCACAATAATTAACTAAGTCATACTGTATTTTTACCATATACAAAGAATATATTGGGATGCATGCAAAAATGAAAAATGGAAATAATCTGACATGCTAGAGAAGATATGACTCTATCTATAATTGCACACACAGTGATACATAAGAGAGTAAAATACAAATGCTTTTCCTGAAAAATAAAGAAGGGAAGTTAAATGGCCATATGGTTTTGTGCCATAACCTAAATATCAAAGTAATTAAATTTAAATTTAATAAAGGGTCAAAGCCTTAACTACAACAAAACAAAATGTCACAAAGCTCTGTTCATTGAATCTAGGCCTTATAGTCACAAGTTATAATTAAAGGCCCTCAAAATATACATATACATATAAAAAATTATTTGAAACCCACAACCAACTAAGGCCTTCCTTGTACACTCATGTTACAAATATGGTTTATGTAGTCAACGGACCAAGCTGAAATTGAGGATGGATTCAAATAACATGTAATGAGAAGAAGAATGTGAGTACTCGTAAGGTGGTGAATTAGAAACAAGAAATTTTACAAGTAAATAACCCTAACGAATTCCCCTAAGAAAAAACCCTAGGTACCATTCAAGACTAACCTACAAATAGAAGAAGACAAAGAATCTTGTAGGTGGTATTGAAAGCTTATAGAAAGCCTCTATAAGAATAACATTAAAGAAATGGAGGGTCACATGTGTCTTACCTTAGGACGAAAATAAATATAAAATCCACCTCCTTTTCCCTATTATAGTGCAAAGGATGAATTTTATACCATATGTGCACATGTGTGTGTGAAAAAGGACACTCCTAGAAGAAATTGAATTAGGGTTTTATGTTAAAAATTCTTCTAAGAAAATTACCATCAAGGAATTCGTGAGGAAAATCATGATATTTCTGAATTCCAATCAAAGGTAGACACTATGACAAAATCTCCAACGGAAGTCAAGGATTTAAGGTACTACCAACCCCAATCCAAAGACAAATTTGTGGGGGTAATCTATCCTAAATTTAAACCAAATGCATAGAAAATATATATCACAAAGAGAAACAAGTGAACAAAATGAGAAGGTCATTTCTTTGACTTCGTATGTAAACATTGTCTTAACTAGAAAAAAAATCCATCATGTCGTCAGATACCAGCAAGATAGTTCATCTACGGAGAAAAATCTTTCGAGTGGAGTGAGGAGTCCCTGATATTCTCCCAAAAACCCTTGTGGTTGTAGAGCTTGCCTCTCAACCTTTACAAAACCCAAATAAGACCAATTTGGTGGGAGATTGAGGGTAGGGACTTATCCTAACGGTGCTAGTATAATCCCATTTATCAATATAAGAAATCTAATCATTGCTGTCAAGGTAATACATATGTCAAGGGTTCTATCGTGCTACACAGACCCCTCCCACGTAATGCTCTTCATGTGCATGAGATGTAAAATGGCCTCAATTTGTGCCATGTCTATTCAAATGTCCTGATGGACTCTAGGGCATGATCATTCATCACAAAAAATTATGTATATAAACCACTAAGGAGCTTATTTTCAAGGTTAGACATGTAAATGTATATATTATGTGTGGATATGGTGTCCAAAGTTGGATTTTACAATATATATTTGTGCATTGACATATTAAAACATGGTTGGCCACACTTATATATGTGTGTGCATGTGTGTTTATAAGTGGTGGAAAATATTTAAAGTGTTTGCATAATGTATTATAAAGAAAACATAATCAACATTAATCATTATCCCTAGGCTTGGGAAGGTATTTATTCTAAGCCATAAACTTAGTAATTTCGTAGGCTTAAAACTTTAAAATAATATATTACACTGACAAAGGAACATACAAGTTAAGGTATATACAATGTGCAACCCAGCTTGGGTGTCAATTCATAGATGAAAGAAATATATATATATATATACATTACAATATCACCTATCGTAGGATAATCAAATTTAATAAGGGAAACACCACTAAGGTGTTATCTTTACAAGTAAAATGAAATTCCAACTTGACGATGTGGAATTTTTTCATATGGTGTGTGTGTGTGTGTGTGTATGTGTGTGTTAATTCTTACACGATAAGCCATGGTTATTTCTTGAGTAATTTGAAGGGATGTTACATATTGTATCAGAGAGAAAAAGGTTGAAATAATGTGGCTTTTGAGATGACCATGAATTTATTAAGAAAGTGGATCCTTGTTTCTCCATAGAATGTGACAAAGAGTAAGCAAAAGGGAAACGTGATGGTAGAACCACAAGGACACGGCACTCATATAGGCAAAGATAAAATTTAGGTACATCCAGGTGAATGAGCAAAAGTAATCACAATAGAATTAATGGATATGGTGAAAGATCTTAGGATAATGTTAGTGAATCCACATGCAAGACATGAGCAGTTGTTAAAACTCATTGCAAAACAAGAAAAATCATTAGAACTTGATAAAAAGATACAATCCAAAGATGGTAGAAAAATTAAGCGATTAAGAACATCATGAAGAGACATCCATGTGAAAGACCTTTGAATAGGTGGCTGAAAGAAAACAAGCTATATTTGAGGGGAAGGAATAGAAAAGTTCACAAAAAAATCATTCGAAGATTGGAAATAAGCCAAAAATGGAACTACATGGAGAATTGAAATATATCAAACACCTAACATATGATGGGGAGTTGAAGAAGAAACAGAGGCAAGGAAGCTTAATATCAATAGGTGCTTCCAAGTCGTTTATTATTTTATAGAGTTAAAAGCTAAATTAGCTACCTTTAGCTACAAGGGAAAGCTTCCTTTTCATGGGAAGAATTTAGAACAATACATGATTTAGACATTAAGACTATTAATTTGGGGGATTCCTAATATTTTTGAAATACAAATACTTAAGTTAATAATATTTTTATGACAAGGCCAAGGAATTTCATGGTTTTAAACTTGGTTAAATGTTAATAGATGAGTTAGTGACAAATTTTACTCATATTTTGACATATGTACCATATATAAAAGAAGAAAAATATAAAGGGAAACACTTTATAAATTGTCTGCCTCTCTTATTTAGGGGATGGATTGAGTATGAGAATCCCAAAAAATGGATGATGCCATTACAAAAGAAAGTATATGCTATTAGTAGGCTATGAAGAAGAATTAAAGTATGAAATAATGGCCTAATAAAAACAAGGAAAGATTATCCTAGGGTGGAAAAGGAGGAAAATATAAGTTGTTTAGGCAATTTGGTAAGCGAAATATGAGGCAAAATTTCTACTAAAGCAATAATTAGACCTAAAGAACTCATAAACAAACTCAAACTAGATCCAAACAAACATAATTAAGTAATAAGGGATTTACTGGGTAGGATAAAGAGCCCTTAAAATTTTGGGGTTGTGGATAACTCCATATTTTTTAAAAATTTCCTAACAATGCAATATTTGTACAAAATCTACAAAATATTCAAGAGGCCTCCATCATTAGTCATTTGGTTAGGAATATTCCACGTATCAGTGCTGCATTGGAGGAGCATCAGGAAGTGCATCAATCCACCATGGTGGACATGGAAGGTACTATTTGTAACCAACTTATTTTTTCTTTAATAGACCCTCATGCTAGTTTGTGTTATATTACTCCCCGGATTGTAGAAAAATGTAAATTAAAGTTAGAAAAATACAAAAATTCATGCCTAGTTTAGTTAACTACTAACACAAAAAGAAAAATTACTTATTAGGTGAATGATCCAAGTGGATATCAGTGCCGCCCCACCTATTCCACTTGTACCCCCGCTATTATACCATTATTTCTTTCAGTTTCCATAATTGTAGGAAAATTTAATATTTTTGGTAGTTTTTTGAGCCTTGAACTTCTAGAGTCATTTTAAGGCCCTAAACGACATTATTTTGGAAAATAGGAAAGCATGATATAAAGAATAATTATTGAAGTATAAAGTTATAGTATTCGGATATATATTTCTAATGAAGTATCATGCACATCAAATGAAGATTGTATGCCAAAGTGACGACCTAGGGAAGTTGATGTGCCAATTTAACCCAACGGGGCCAATAATTTTGGGGCTTCATCCCCTAGGGTTAGGTTTTTGGATGTTTATGGTTTTCCATTGTTTCTAGGTAATAAATCGGTCTCCATGCCTCATTGTAACATAGTTTAAAGTCATGTAGCAACCACGTCTCTTCTCAGATATAAACTACCATTGTTGGAGCTAGTTTATTTCCATTTTGAATATTAAAATATTTCAATTCTTTGATATTAATGAAATGAAGTTTTATTTATGTTTCATCCATGTGTTTATGTTTATATATGTATTTTCTTTCGTTCTTGCATAATTCTAGATCAATAGTATCAAAGTAGTATGCTCTTTATGTATTTATATTTGAATCTCCCCAACTAGGTTAGGGTATAAGGAGTTAGGGCTCAGACTGGTTGAAACTTTACAAGACTAGCATTGCAAATCCCGATGGCCTCCCATGGCAGAAGAAGAGAAAGACAAGGGAGTAGGATATCCCTTAAAAATATTGCTTGAAGAGGCCCTCGAGTGACAAAGGAACACGATGATGTACAACTTTGTCAAGACCCTTCAGCAAATGCCCACAGGTGACACATCTTCATTCAAAAACCACTTTGGAGGCGCCACTCCATTCAAGGTACAAGTCAGCTTTGACATTCTCATAATTGACGGTCGAATAAATGTAGATGATGTAGATAGATGGTTAAAACTATTGGAAGGGTGTTTTTTAGTTCATGATTATTATAATAGGAAAAAGATTAATTTTACACTCCTCAAAGCTGGCCCACATGTTAAGGATTAGTGGGAAACCCTAAGTGAACAAAAGGATGAGAGGGAACCCTCACTGTTTTTAGTCACACCTACTTGGAACTCTTTCCGAGACTCCATCAAGGAATAGTATTACCCTATCGGGAGCTATGAAGATAAGTACATAAAGTGGACCACACTACAACAGGCTAGGGACTAAGACATGTCAGAGTTCACAAATATTTTTCATACCCTTCACACAAAGTTGGGTATCAAGGATTCTAAATGGCATCTCGGACTCAAGTACTGTGGTTTTCAACAAAAAGAAATCTAGAATTAGATGAAGTTCCTAGTCATCTCCTCGCTTTACGCCGCATACCAATACAATGCCAAGATCGAGCAGAAGTATAAACAGAAGAAGTGAGACTTTGGATCTGGGAACCTGAAGTAAAGGAAAGGCACCCCTAAACTATAGAACAAACGAAAAATCTAGAGCGGGGTGATCCATGACAACCAGTCGAAGCTGCAAGAAAAGAAGAGCACCATGAAGACAAAGAAGGACATAGGAAAGTGGTGTGAGTTCCATAAGACCCCCACTCGCAACATAAGTGAGTGTCCAACCAAGAAGTCATTGGTGGCCAAGTTGAAGGCTTCAGAATCATATGCATGTTTTGACTCTTAGTCAAAACCTAACAAGGGGAATGACAAAGGGAAGAAGATTATTAATGCAGATCCTAGCACCACTGTTGCCACAACCAAGATCCAAAATATTGATCCTGGAGATCTAGAGGAGTGGGAGCATCTCTTCCACTCATAAATGTGGTTGAAGGGTTCACTGCTACAATCCATTATCAACAATGGGAGCCAAAATAACCTCATTTCCATAGAGTTGGTGAAGCAATTGGGCCTATCAACCACAGAACATTAACAACCGTATACCATTGGGTGGATTTACTAAGGACGAGATCTTCATTCCAGCCAGTAGTGCCATCTTCCCTACAGCATCAAACCCTTCAGGGATGAGGTATTAAGTGATGTTGCTCCTCTTGAATTTTGTGATGTATTATTAGGAAAAATATACTTGTGGAAGTGTCATTCTTTGTATGAGTTACAGTCTCACACTTTTATTATTTATTTCTGTAATAAGTTATATAAGAAATTGGAGGTAGCCCTGCCTACCACCATCTCTTTCATCTCTGCTAAGAAATGTAGTAAGATCATATCCTAGATTGGGAAATTTGGTTTCTTTCTGATTCTCTCTCAGAGTAAGGGGAAGATCGTGGCCACATCCATGGCCTATGGGAAGGGTTCCTACATCAAGTATAATAAAGTGGATAAGGTCATGGAAGAATATAGGGACATATTCACATCACCCATAGGGGTAACTTCGCACTTCCAGATCAAGCATTCAATCGATTTGACACCCAAAGAACCTCTACCCAGTAGGCCAATATATTTTCACTCCGTTCTATAAAATGAAGAGATCAAGAGCCAAATCCAGGAGTTGCTGCAAAAAGGGAACATCTAGCCAAGTTCTTAGCCTTGTGGGAGCTTGATTGTAATCGTACAAAAGAAGGATGGGACCTAGAGGCTTTGTATTGATTATCGGGCACTAAACCAAATCAATGTCAGGAACAAGTATCCAATCCCATGTATTGATGGCCTTCTGGACCAACTCAAAGCAGCCAATTATTTTAGCAAGCTTGATCTAACGTCTGGCTATCACTACATTCCAATAGAGCCCATAGATGTATGGAAGACAACCTTCAAATCCAAGAAATGCCTTTTTAAATGGTTGGTTATTCCCTTTAGGTTGACAAATTCCCATGCTACTTTTATCATGCTAACATATGACATATTATAGCCATTCACCAACTCATCCATGGTTTTTCATCTAGATAACATCCACATCTTCAGCAAGGTTTGGTAAGAACACTTGCAACACATTCGACAGGTCCTTCAAACAGTGCAGAAACACAAACTGTGTGCCAACTTGGAGAAATGCACCTTTGGCATGAGCCAGGTCCAATATTTGGGTTACATCATAGGTGAGAAAGGAGTGCATGTGAATTCGACTAAGATCCAAGTCATTCGGGATTGGCCATCCTCGAAAACTCTAACAAAGATTCACAACTTTTTGGGCCTTGCAAATTTTTATCGTGGATTCATGTTGGGATTCTCCCATATCACTTGGCATTTGAGTCAAACTACCGAGGGTGGAGTGAAAGAAAATTTTCACTGTTCTTAGTCCCAATAGAAAGAATTCCATGAGTGGAAGCATCCCCTCTATTTTGCACTAGTACTCACACTGCCACACATACAACATCAATTTTAAATTGAGACAAATGCCTATGGCTATGCTACTAGTGCAGTCCTCACCCAACATGGGCATCCAGTGGCCTATCATAGTGAGACACTTTATGATACAATTTAGAAGTGTCGAACCTATGATAAATAGATGTATTTCATCGTGCAGGCTTGCTAAAAATGGAAGCATTACATTCTAGGGAAGGAGGCAACTATCGACATTGATCACTAACATCTTTAGTTTACACAGAAGCAAGGGAAGTTGCAGAATGATTTCCATTAAAAGTGGTCTACATATCTGCAACAATTCCACTTGAACATTAAATACGAAAAGGGAAACACCAATGATGTTGCAGATTGCCTTAGTCGTGCCCTAGTTGCAACACTAACTACTATTCTAAACTATTATGTCCACAAGTCCTCTAGATGGTCGCGATTATATATAAATGATCCAGGGTTCACCTCCACATACGAGATGCTAGTAGATGGCAAGAAATTTCCCAATTTCCACCTCTAAGATGCATTATTATGCTACCCAGACCACCTTTGTGTTCCTTTAAGTGAGCTTGGCAGGATGATTTTAGAGGTGAACTACAGTCAAGTCGCAACCAAGATGATTAGAGCCAAAAATCCGACTGGATGTTGGGAAATATATAAGATCCTGCACTGTTTGCGTTATTTCCATGCCAACCATCAAGAAGTAAGGCATGTACACTCCTCCGCCTACTCCAAAGTAGTCTTGGGAATCCATCTCCATGGACTTTTTGTCCGGCCTCCCTTCTACCAAGCATGGTAGTGATTGTATATTTATGGTTGTGGACAGATTTTCCAAGATGACTATATTAGCGGTCTGCAAGAAGAGTATCATAGCAGAAGAAACTACCAAATGCTTCATTGAACTAGTGTGGTTACATTTTGGGATCCCACATACCATTATATCATATCGGGATAACAGGTTCTTGACCACATTTTAGTCAAGCCTCTCGAGATTATTGGAAACCAAGCTCACCAAGTCAACTACATTTAATTCCTAGAGTGGTGGTCAAATAAAGGTCGTCAATAGTATGATAATTAACACACTCTGCATGTACAACTCCAAGCAGCCATGGACCTAGGATGAGAGCCTTCCCTATGTGCAACATAGTTATAACAAATATCTCCATAGCTTGATTGCTCATAGTCCCTTTTAAGTGGCTTTAGGATTTCAACCATTGTGTCTGATTGATGTTGGCATGCCTCATGCAACTACACAGACATAATCCACAATGTATTCTCTGAGGCTAATAAAGAAACCAAATTTATTGAATGCATCCAACACATCTCTTAGCGGGTTCATGACATCATATAAAAGTCCAA
Organism: Pinus taeda; assembly: GCA_000404065.3. NCBI lineage: Eukaryota > Viridiplantae > Streptophyta > Pinopsida > Pinales > Pinaceae > Pinus > Pinus taeda. The sequence continues at coordinate 141,555 of APFE031504264.1, read as the reverse complement.
TGGAAATTACAAGTAGCAATATGATCAACATCGGGTGCCACACAAGTGTTAGGTAGGCAATAAAATTTGGCTGCATTTGTAGAAAGAACGCCTTACAGCAGCCCATTTGAAGCTCATACCATTACGATATGAGCCTTACACCAATCCCAAGGCTATGGGAGATAATGATTTTGAGCTCATAATTTCCCCATTCCTTGGCCTGCACCCAATGTTCAATGTGGACCTCCTTTGGCCATACTTTCCTCAATTAGTTGACACATCAAGCATTGCAAAACAACTCACACAAATAGAGCTAGATCCTGACTCCATGGAATAGGCCACCACTGATCAGATCATGGTCACATAGATCAAGAAAACTCTTAGGAAAAATATCCAACAGTATCAGGTTGTCAAAGCTAGCCAACTCTTGCACCAAGGCAAGTGGCTCACTAGGGACTAAGTTCAACAAAAGTTTCCCCATATCATGCAGGCACTAACACAGTGGGGTTCGTTGCTTCCTAAGCGGGTAGGACTGATCTAGCTGGATATTTGTGGCCATGCACCTATTACACTTAGACCCCCACTGTTGTACCATTATTTATTTTAGTTTCATAATTGTAGCACAGTTTACTATTTTTGGCAGTTTTTTAGGTCGTGAACTTACAAATCCATTTTGAGGCCCTAAATGATATTTTTTTGGAAAAGAAGAAAATGTGAGTCATCACATAATGATAACAGTTGAAATTTATAATCCTGAGATAGATATATCTAACGAGGTATCGTTCTCATCAAATGGAGTTCGTATGCCAATGTTACAACCCCAGGAAGTTGATGTACCATTTTACCCCAACTGAGCCCATAGTTTTGGCGCTTCATTTCCTAGGGTTAGGTTTTTGGTTGCTTATGGTTTTCCATTGTCTATCAATTAGAAATAGGCTTTCAAGCCTCATTGTAACACAATTCAAAGGCATGTAGCCACCACATCTCTTCTGAGAGATAAGCTACCATTGCCCAAGCTAATTTATTTTCATTCTGTAGGTAAGTATATTTAGGGTCTTTAATATTAATGAAATGAAGTTCTATTTCTGTTCCATTTCTATATTGATGTTTATATCACTATTTTGTTGCATTCCTTCATAAGTATGGATCGGTGAAGACATGACATTCATGTACAATGGGAATCAAACCATTATGAATTTGAATATTTTTCCACTACTTTCATATGAAATTTTGGTTGGGATGGACTAGTTGGATGGGTATAGGAAACTTGTTAATTGCCTTGATAAAATTGTTATCTGCACTAGAAAAATGGAGAAACTCATATTGTAAAAGGCATACCCATGTCCATTTCTGTCTGACAAATACTTTTTTACAATTAAAGATGGTTGTAAGGAAAGGATGCTAGATGTTTTCTATTCAAGTGCAGGACCACTCACAAGATAAATCAGTGAAAGCCTTCACTGATTTGGAAGTTATTCAATACTATCAAGATGTATTTCTTGGTGATATTGATGGTTTTCCACCGAAGAGAGAGATATATTTTTATATAGAATTAATACAAAGGGAAACACTCGTATGAAAAGTATTGTACTAAATGAGCGTACCCTAATTAGTCATGTTAAAAATGTAGTTACAAGAATTATTAAATGAAGGGTACATTAGACTGAGTATTTCACCACGAGGTGCACCAGTCCTATTTGTTAAAAGTAAAGATGAAAAATTTAGGTTACATATTGACTATGAAAAGTTGAATAAATTTATAATTCAAAATAAGTATCTGTTGCCCTTAATTAATTATTTATTTGACCAAGTAAGAGAAACAACTATGTTTTCTAAAATATATGTGTGATCTGGTTATCACCATCTGAGGATTAAAGAAAAATACATTCCAAAAACAACTTTTTGAACTCAACAAAGACACTACAACTTTACAGTGCTTCGTTTTGGACATATAAATGCAACTGATACCTTTATGTGTTTGATGAATTATGTCTTTTGTAAATTTATGGATAAGAGTATACTAACCTTTATAAATGATATATTGATTTATTCGTAGACAGTAGAGGAGCATAAACAACATTTAGAAATGTTGTTGAAAACTTTGCATGAACATCAACTATATGCTAGTTTCAACAAATGTGAATTTTTCAAGATAAGATATAGTATCTAGGACATCTGATATCTAAATATGGGATAGATGTAGATCCCAAAAAAGTAAAATCTCTTATTAACTGGCCAATTCCCAGGGATGTGGTAGATGTAAGGTCATTCATGGGTATCATCAGATACTATCATAGATTCATTGATCGATTTTATAAATTAGCTTCCCTGTAACCTATGTGCAACAGAAATGGGTGAAATTCGAGTAGACTAAAAAACGTTAAGAAATATTGAGTAATTAAAACATTTACTTATTGTAGCACCTATGTTGAAAATAATAGACCCTCATAAGTAATTTTTGGTGTGTACTGATGCTTTTTTGGAAAGTTTGGGAGCATGCTTATGAAATATCACGTAATGGCATATGAATCCTACAAATCAAAGGATCGTGAAATAAATTATGTAGTTTATGACCTTGACTTAGTTCCAGTCATCCACAAACTTAAAATTTGGAGACACTACTTAATTGGTAATAAGTTTATCTTAATTACTAATCATGTGAGTTTAAAATATCCTTTCATCCAACCTGACATGAATTCCAAGCAATTTAGATCGATGTCTCCTGAGTGAAAATGACTTCAACATTAAGCATATAAAAGGAAAGTAAAATAAAGTGGAAGGTGTACTAAGTCAAAGTCAGAAATATATTTATTAGGTAGCAATAAGTAGATTTGAAACACACTTCATGGAATATTTAAAAAAGAAGCATTAGAAGAGAAAAGTTGTAATCATATTTATGAAGACCTGAAAATTAAAATTAGCCAAGGAAAATAGCCAAATTATGCATTTAATGAAAATAGGTTGTTAAAATATAAAAGTTGAATTTATGTTCGAGATGTGGCCAAAATTAATCTTTTGATACTAGATGAACACCACAAAAAGCCGTTCTCCTCTCACTCGAGTTATCATAAAATTATCACCGCTCTTAAAAATTATTTAAATTTTTGGTTTGGTATGAAGAAGGATTTATCTAAGTACTTGGAAACATGTCGAGAATGTAAGTAGGAAAATGTAGAACATAAACACTCGGGAGGATTATTGAACACCCTACCTATACTAGAATAGAAATGGGAGGTAATTTTGTTAGATTTTATTACTAGGTTACCAAGGACTAGTAAATAGCATGATTCTATTATGATAGTGGTAAAAAAGTGGACTAAGGCTACTCATTTCATATTGGTTCAATATACTTATAGAGTTGCACAAGAGGTAGAATTCTTCATGAAAGAAATATCGCACTTCACGGAATATCAAAGACTATTATATGAGACAAGGATGCAAAATTCATTTTCAACTTTTGGTAGGCATTGTTTAATGGAATGGGTATGAAACCAAGTTTAGCATTATGTATCATATATAAATAGTTGGGAAAATAAAAAGGGTTAATTGGGTCCTTGAATACATGTTATGTTTGTACATAATTAACCATGCCACCAAATGGGAAGACTATATCAAGTTAGTTGAGTTTACTTGTAACAATAGTATCAGGCTTCCCTTAAGATGGCTCCTTTTGAATTTATGTATGGGAGAAAATTCCATATCCCCTTAAGTTGGATTCGTTCGAAAGATACACTCATGTTAGGGCCATAACTGCTACAAGAAATGTAATAGATAGTGAAAAGGATCAAGTAGAACCTAAATTTTTTGTTGTACAAGAAAAAAGTTACATAGACATAAAAATGACACCTAAATCATTTCAAGTGGGTCAACATGTATATATTAAATTATGACTAAAAGGAGTTCCTTAAAATTAAGGAACTATTATAAATTAGTCCAACGATTTTGAGGAATGTTTGAACTATTGGGAAAGATAGGGTCAATGGCCTACCATCTAGCAATACAAGCCTACATTAGGGTTCGTAATCTAATTCATGTGTCTCTTTTGAAAAACTATATCTGTGATCCTGGTCATATTATGATTGAAATGTTGTAAATGTCAAAATAAAAGGTCAGCTATAAGTTGGGCCTCTACAAATTTTTTACTAGAGGGAAACTACACTCTAGAATCAATCCATCACCCAATTTAAAGTGTAATGGAAGTACTTTGGGTCCGAGGAGGACACCTAGGATATGGATGATGAAATGAAAGAATCATTGCTTATGTTATTCCAAGGAAAATGGAAGCACGCAAACACCAATGATGATGTTCCATTTTAAGGGGAGGGGAGATGTTATACACTAGTAAATTTGTCTCTTTTTATGCCTTTTACATTGGACATGTGGTTCAAAATTCAAAGTGGGAGAAGGTAAATATTTATTTTGATTAATAAAAAGACAATTATTTTGTGTATTATTATTATTAATGAAAATATAATAAGGTTTACATCATGTGTGAGATTATACTCCTAACTACGAGGAAAACAGTTGGAATCAGTTATTCCCAATAAGAGGGCAAGAAAAATAAACAAAAAGCCTCCGTTTTTTGAAACAGATAGGGTAACTATGGCCTAAAGCAGAGCACCAAAGTTTCATGATTGGAGATAAATTTCGTGGGTGGAAATTGCGTAAATAGGACCACGAGAGATAAAGGAAATTAGTTTTAAAGAGAAAATGTTAGCGAGAGAGAAAGAGTAGACCTAAAGTGAGAAACTAGCATAAAATTTCTAAAGGGTTAAGGAGGTGAAGTTGAAGAAAGTATCCTAATTTGTTTTCCTAGTAGGGAGGAGTAGTGCTCGAGGGGAACTATTGAGAAATGTAGTTCATGGTTGGGTGAAACTTGGAAGCCTTTAATATATTACCAAAAAGCTTTTAGATAAGTATATGATTGTCTTTATAACTCTTTGTTAATTATGTTATTTATGGTTGTTCAAGGTTATCAGAGAAAGGAGTAGGATATGTTGTGATTTTACATACTTCGAGATGTTTTCTAGAAAATGAATAGATAGCCCTACTAATTTTTTGTGAGTGAATAGAAATGTGTATGTGCATTTGTATTTATTTTGTTGCAGGAAAATGAGTCAGTACATGTATAAAGTAAATTTTCTCTCTATTGGAGAATTTGGGAAAGGGAAATCCTAAATAAAAACTAACCCTAGTATCCATTGTATAGTAGAATGTGAAAGAAAGAACAAGGAGGATTAACGAAGCAGTAGTTACTAGGTATTAAAGGGAAGAAGGCAATTAGAATCCACTTGTAGTAAACATTAACTTTACATTTGAATAGAAAATTGAGTTCATTTGCAGAATATAGGAAAGGGAGAAATGTTATAAAATAATAAAGAAACCAATTTACAATAGTAAGGTGCGCTTCCCAAGTTAGTACATCACAGGCCAAGCATGAGTAACAGAACCCCATTGAGTGGCTAAAATAAATATGGCTCGTGTCAATAACTAATAAGGCCTAAGGAAAGACCTTAAGTGGAACCTAATGAAAGGAGTTCGCCTAGCTTCTGGCCTAAATAATGATTTTAAACTGAACAATAACCCTATATCTATATATAATATATATATATATATATATATTATATATATAGTATATATTAGAAATATTTGTTCCTATAATTTAGGTCTTCTTGTAACAAGCTCTAATGAAAGGCCCTTAAGATATACATAGAAATATATCAAAGGATTTCAAACCCTTGATCAACTAAATGCTTTCTTGTATACCGAAATGACAAATAAGGTTTATGTAGCTGACAGTCTGAGCTGGAGTCGAGGACGCACTCAAATAACATGTAATGGGATGCAGAATATGGCTAACTATAAAGGGGCAAAGTTGAAACAATACATTTTTTTCCATAAATAGCCTTCAAAAACTACTCTAAGCAATAACCCTAGGTGTCGTCTAGGACTAACCTACGAATAGAAGAAGAGAAAGAATGGCTTAGTTGGTCTTGAAAACTTCCAGAAAATATCTATAAAATTAACATAAAAGAGGGCACATAATTTTTTCTGAAAGCATTTGGTGCAAATTTAATATCATCTTTTTAAGTTTAATAATTATTATAAAAATACTTAATTATTGTTTTATATCTTCATCACATGTATACTTTTTTTCAGCCAAAACACTTCCCTTAATTCGTCAGAAAGAGGCAAATTACAATCTAGGTCCTCATTGCTCTCCCGACGTCACTCCAACCAGATTTGTTAGCCAGGAGAGCAATGCAAAAAAAGACTACAAACTAAAGTTTTTTACATGAGCTATTGAGCCAAAATATCAAAATAGCCCAAAAAACTAGTAAGAGGAAGAAACAACTAGTAGATACCATATAAAGGAAGAGAGGGTGGTGCATGAACAGGACTAGGAGCCCTTGGAGAGTCATGGTGTTCATGTACGTGGAAGTTAATATGTGCTAGTCGAGCTTCTATCTCGTCTAGCCTTTTGTTGGAGTAACATTAACTTCTCTGAATGGGAATTTACTATTCCACAATATCTCCCTAATTGAACTAGATATTGTTTATTTACGCAATTGTTTCATTCTAGTTATCTTATCTCTATTGGCAGATGATATCTACGCTCATTGAGATGTCCAAAAGTTTCTCAATAATGGAAACTAACATGAGAAGTTGTTCCACAAGGTTAGGCGACTAGCACGAGCCTAGGAAAATTCACCCACCATGTTAACATCATCAGCTACATCCTCTTGCATATTCATCTTGTAGACTTCTCTCTCTCTGGGTTGGCCCCAAGGGCATGTACCATGTTTAAACTGTCTGCATTATCTCAGCATGTCGCCCATCATCCAAGCCGCCAAAGCTCCCAAAAAGAGAGCACACTCAACCTACTACAGAGGATTTGGTCACTCCAAATAGTAGGGGAAGTAGAAACTCACAAGAGATGGTGGGAACATGTCTAAGACGAAAACACCGAACTCCAATACAATTATTTTTAGCTCTCCTTCAGTGATCCTCTACAAAATTCTTGGCGGAAGAGGTTGATGCACCACAACCAACCCAACCTCCAGGAACTATAATTTGACCCAAAACAACATACTCCCGAGAGAAGAACAACACCCAAACACCAAATCTCGTATGAAGAAAGAAATATAAGGGAAGTCTGAAAATTACATAAATATTGGCACTTACCCATTTTCCTCGAAAGGTATGGAGATGTCACTCATGCCAGACCCCTTCGAAAGAACTATTGATAGACCCAACTATTTTATAAAACTCTAGCACATCCACAACGTTCCTACAATCCCACTCTCTGGGATCCCACATCGTCTTATATTTCACATGCCTAGAAACTCTGTTGCAAGAGTGCTCACCCTACCAGTTCCAATTGTAGAGCCAACCCAACCAACACGCATGAACAAGTGACAAGCATGTTCATACTCATTTGACTTTAGACTCTGCTCCCTCCCTCTCATAACAAGCAATAGAATGAATCAAAATTCACCTAACAACACAAATAAATGGAGAATCACCTTCTGAAGGCTTCTACCCATGTGGCACCACTTGGCGTGGCCATTCTCCCACTCGTCGTCCCTCATCATCTATCCAAAATCACTTGACGAGAGTCAGAGCCTATACTACATGCTCCTTAGGAGACATTTCATGCCGTCCTAACCTGCAAATACTTTGTAATTATCCACTTGTTTATATCGAATCACCAAACAGAAGAGGGTGTCCAATTGTTGGTAACCTGCAACAAAATGTAAGAAGTGAAACTTTCTTTTTCTAAATTTCCCATGGTTGGGAATCCAATTGAATTCCTAATTACCCACTTAAGAGTCTGAGAAGTAGGTTTTATCACCAAATTCATGAGATTCAATTTGTCAAATCTCCTTTCTGATTTCTGGAGGGATTGTGTCAAACAAAGTTGCCACCAAATTCCATCCAAAAAGTTGCCAAGGATAAGAGGTAGAACGACTAATGGAATCTCCCCTATGGCTTGTGATTCATTTTCGAGGTGGCATAGTTGCTTGGAGACGTGCGCAATTAAGACATAGCAATGTCTTTTATTTTTGCATAAACAAATTTGTATATTTAGTTTTCAATTTTTTAGTTGAAGATCCAAAAAGGAAAAATCGACATATTAATTATTAATGAAATATCAATAAAATCATTAAAAATGTAAGAAAATAGTAAAAACATAATTAATTCTTGAATTCTTAACTTAATTAATAGAAAATTAATAAAATATTTAACACTACTAATATCATAAAGAAAATATTAAAAAATATACTGTCTCATTTTATGAAAATTAGTAATAATTTAAAATCATATATAATATATTCATCTTTCAAAAATTATAATAACTTTCTGAACATTTAATTATAAAAACAATATAATATATTAAAGTAAAATTTCAAAATATTTAAGCATGAAAATAATATTTTAAAATAATGGAATAAAACATGTAACGATCCATACCTTATGAGGAAAGGTGTAAGTTTTAATCATATTTTACATAGCATGGCACATTGAAAATCAAATACACAAGGATACCATACAATTCTGGTAGAAAGTAGTTATAGTTGTTGAATATCTTAAACATCTTAAAATAATCAACCTTCTAGAAATGATCTAACCGCAGAAAATGTTAGGCCGCACAGTACCAATCGGGCATCGCAGTTAATAATATTTAAGGTTAAAATCATTTACAAAGAAATAAATTTACATTATGCCTTTTGATTGAGGGTTGGTCCAAAAAATTAAAATCTAGTTAAATGTTTTATTGTATTACTTCACAAAAGGTAATATTTATTTTGTTTTTGCATCATTCAAAAGGTTGACATTGCCATTGTTATAATTTTTCTCTACCATGCTAATGAGCTGAGGGACATTTCGTCCATGTTTAGAGAAGTAATAAGTTGTGCTTATGCATGTACATGGTAACTAATGGTTATGCACTTGTCCTAGATTAGAGTGCCATGTACAGCTGTCAATGTCGATACCTCCACCATGAATATACATTCCATGCACTGTTTTTGATAAGTGGCAATCCAGTATCTTCGTTAATCAAAACCCCTCTAAGATACTTCCATCCATGGAACCCCACGGTGAAAACTGTAGCATTGAATACATCCTAAAGTTCCAAGCACCCTCAAATGGAGCAATAAAACAGCAAGGTTGGTTCTCTACTACTCACCAATGACGGGTAAGCAAAACCACTCGTTTCTCTAGTGTCTTGTTGGTGAATGGATGGGAGTGTGGCTCAATTATACATGATTTTTTTTTTTAATTCTCTAACCTGAAAAATGTTGGGCTTATAAGGTAGTTGCTTGGTTTTCTTAGTGGGTAATAATGGAAATTTTGTTATTAATATTTCTAGCTTTTTTGGCCAACTATGTGAAAGAAAACATTTTGCTTTGAATCTAAAATGAAATGCATTGAATGGATAATACTATTTAGTGAAGGTTGAAAAGTACCTGACATTATTTAGGATTTCATATGTACTTAGGATTTCATATGTACTTATGTATTGTAAATTGATAATCTGAATATATATATATATATATATATATATATATATATATATATATATATGCAATGAAGTATATATATATATATATAGATATGCAACGAAGTGTTATTATGTTTAACATATTTGTCAGGGACCATTGGAATAGAAACATGACTACATATGAATAGTATGGAAAAGAAACTATAGGCTGAAAAAAAAGGGAAAATGCTTATTAATAAGGAAAAGGAAGTATGAACTGGTCTTCATAAAGAGGAATGTTCTTGTCTCTGGAACTCTATGAGATAATGTGTGAAGTGTTGCGTAATGTACATATGTGTATGTTTTGCATGTGTTTGAATGCTTTGTGTGTGATGTTATAGATGAATTAAAAAAAAAAATATTAATAACAAAAAAAATAAGTCATGGGATCTGTTTGGGGTACAGATTGTTGTGATAGTGATTAAGACTGATTGAATGATGTTTCAATATGAACAATAAAGTATTGATTAGATTCCCTGGAGCAACCAGGGGAAGTGTATGAATTTATGACATAGAAAAGTCTAGCAGAAAGGCAAAGGAGTGTAGTCGTATGGTGCTTCTCTAAACCTAATTTCCACAAGATAAGTCAATGTGCAAATGAGTGCAAAGGAGATAAACCCCTATGGCAGTACATAGAAACAGACTGTATATAACCTTCATCCACAATCTACAATGCATTATGATGAAGTGTTAGAACTTAAGGAATTCTACAATATGGACTCTGGTGCATAAAGAGAATAACAAATCAATTCAGGATGGGCCTAACTAAGTTAGTTGGACAAAGTAGACAATAATAAATTGTGAAGAATTTATCCTAAATTCTACTTGTGCATTAATAATATCTGCATTAACATTAGAATGTAATGATGATACCTAGTATAATAATTCCCTAGCTGCAATTTATCATAAAAGATTGGTTTATGAAATATTATTACTATGAAAATAGTGCAACTAGAATGGATACTCCCATAGTTTGGAATTATACAATGGAAGCCACATGATGAGGTTTGTGTCGATTGGCATAACCATGGAGTAGGTAAATAGGCTATATCATTATTTTTTATAAGTGTACAATGGCGCCGCTAATTTTTATTGAGTGTAGGTACATAAATAACAATTGATGGCATCTGTAATAAAGTTCAAAATAATATATATAGATATGTTCTCAAATAATGATAAATGAAAAAAGATAACAATCATAATTATTGTGGATATAGGACAAACTAGATAGGAGTATTCCTAGTCGAATTTCTATAGAGAAATTATGCTACAGAAGTAAACAATTACTGATGTTAAAGTGCAGTGGAAGCACTTCAACCACAAAAAGTTACCTAGTATACAAAAAAAATTATGTGCGAGGCATATTACAGTATGTTTGAAGGCTAGAAAACGTTGATGACAGTGTTTCGCTCAAGGGGGGAAGATGTAATACCCCTTAGTGAATATGTAAATACTTTAATTCATTTCTACTAAAAGTAACTTGGAAGATTGTTGTCTAAAGAAGGCCTTATATAATGTTAGACAAGAATATTTTATTTTATTATTATTATTATTAGTTATAGTTAGCCAAAGAATTACAGGAATGTGGAAATGCTAAATGAGGATTTACCTATGAGGCAGTTAATAGAAAGCTACTCCTCTCCCTAGGGATAAATTTCTTATTTGTCAAAAGAGAGACAAGAGGATAGAGAGGAACTTCAGGAAATCAAGAGATAGGAGAAGAGAAACATTACCTTAAGCAGGACGTTGTTGAGGTAAGGAATGATGGTTCCATAGAGAAACTCTTGAGCTAGTTGTGGCTAGTGTAATTTTTGTACAAACCTATGAATCTCTTAAAGTTATAAGAAATGAATTCTTGAGCTGGTCAGGGCCAGTGGAATTTCGATGTAGGCTTGTGTGGTCTTTGTTCAAGAAAAGTTGTTCTGAAAGTAAATGGTCTTTGGTGAAATATCATGCTTGATGGTTTGGAGGAGCATTCTTCCTTCCCTAGTGATTTCTTATGGCAACTTAGATAATTTGAAAAAATAAGTACTCTTATACTTGTTGAAATAAATTTAATATAGATTATATCTTTCTGGAAACTATTTGTGAGTTTTTTTTAGCTTATTATGACTTACGTTGATAAAACATTTTGAAACCCCTGTAACCATAAGTAAAGTGTAGGTTACGAATTGGAATTGTAATATACAATACCAAGATTCCAAGGGTTGACAATAACAGTGGTAGACATGTGTAATAAGGAACGAGAATGGAACACCATTCTTCGAGTGGGGTAATTTCCTTCCTAGCTAAGTCTATCGCAACCTCATAATAATCCCCAATTCCTAGAATAAAACAGACTACAACAATATTAATACAATGTATCGCAGGAAACTGTGCTATAAAAATGATTTTAACAGTTTACAACGAAGTGACGACTCTTGAATGCAAATTTTAGCACAAAGAATATTCGTAACTACCACCAGATTTAATAGTCATTGTTAAAGCTCTTGACGGATCGATATTAAATGATAATTAAGAACAACATTACATCAAAATGAATTTCAAATGCAAAGCATTTATAATTGATAAGTATGACGATAAATATTTGTAGAAGTTCCTCACAAACGATTACGAAACACTAAATATCACACCAATAAAGCTTTTCGCCCAATAATAGAATGTATCTAAAAAAGAGAAGGAAGAATACACAGTCCCATAACCTTGAGTTTAAATATCAACAAAGATGGTGGGAAGCCTTTTGGCTATATGGCATAAAGAAATATGTATGCACAAAAAAAATCTTTAATCGTAAATGGGATTTGATAACTATAAAGCCACACCTGCAAGAAAACTAATTTGGACACACAACCACAAGGTATATTATGGATAGATTACAACGCGCGACCAAAGGGATGAATTAAATTCTATTGTGGAAGTCAAATCCCATAATTTTAATTGAAGGAATAATTCCATTTACACTGAGATGACTCCAAAGTTTCAGCAACCATAGATACAACCCTAAGTTAGAAATTTCGTTAATTGAAGAAAACTAATTTGGACACACAACCACAAGGTATATTATGGATAGATTACAACGCGCGACCAAAGGGATGAATTAAATTCTATTGTGGAAGTCAAATCCCATAATTTTAATTGAACGAATAATTCCATTTACACTGAGATGACTCCAAAGTTTCAGCAACGATAGATACAACCCTAGGTTAGAAATTTCATTAATTGAAGAAAAAAAAGGTGACAACAAATGACGGGAAGAAAAAATAATTAAATCAAAAGTGCAAACTGTACATTGTAATAGAACAGTGTCCTCGTATTATAGAAAATAAGTTAATAATACTGAAAAGAATATATATATATATGAATGAGGACAAATTATTGTAACAAACTACAAACCAATGGTACATAAAAATTGAGTTTTGTATGCTTCTAAGGATCCTGAAGCAATTTTTGGTATTATGAAACTAAAAAAAATAATAAAACATTATGGTTAATACAAGTGGAACCTTTTGTGTGAAGGGACAAAATCTTGGACCTTCAACCCTAACATCTATTGTTTAGGCAAGTATCGGTAAGTTAAGGCCATGAGTTACAATTATAACACCAAGTAACAAAACCCTAGTGAGCCATAAAATCTCAAAAACTTTATTCCAACAAGCCTCTATGGTGGCGAACTTTGAGGAAGAAGTTTTAAGTATGCGACTTAACTCCCACATATATTTGTTGGTTATGGTAATGGTTATTAATTGAAATTCTTTATTGCAATTAATTTTACCCTACCCCTTGTGCCAAGCCTTGGTTCTGTAAGTGTGATTAGCTTTCACAACTGAGTTTAATTCATTAAGGGTTGAGGGTTTACACTTGTTTCATTTTCATTTTTTGTCGCAATTATCAAGAGGGGAAAACTGAGCAGGGGTATTAACCCTTGTGGCTTCCTGTTTATTTAGTTTGGTCCTTTGACTGTGTGTACATGATATCTTGATATTTCCTTGTGGAATCTCTGTTGGTTCGTTGAGGTATCAATTTGATTGATAACACTCCAATTTTATTACTTAGGTTGCTTGGTTTATACTCCATCGTATTCAGTTCTGTGTGGTTATTGATTTTGGCTTTTTCTTCATCCTCGTCCCGTGTATCAACTGGGTTTTCTTCTTACCATTTCCAAGGATGGCTCAAAAAACTTTGCACAGGTAATTTCTTGTTCTAGTTTCCAATGCTAAACCTTCTTTTCATGCTTCTGACCATCAGGCTCCTTGGCGAGCAAGTAAAATCCTTTGATTTCTTTTGTTGGGTTGAAACCCTCTTGTTATGGCAATAGTTCCTCGTCCTCTAACTCGGGTTCAGGATTCTTCAGGTAAGTTATTGGTTCTTCCCTCCTTATGTTGTTCTCGATCACTTCATTTCAACTAGTCGACCTTGTTTCTGAAAGATTTTTTTGGTTATTGGTTGTTATGTGCAGGTCTCGAACCTAGGAGAACTTTGTTGCACTGCCTCATCCTTGGTATTTTGCGACTTGGAATAGGGTAGGACCCTCCCATAACTGGCCTATTGTTTTAATTGTGAAAAGTAGGAAAATCCATGGGCGTTTCGGTCATGGTCTATATGCTTTCAAAAAAGCAGGGTACAAACCCTCGCTGTTGAACTAGCTTTTGTATGTAAATTTAAAATCTTGGAGGTTTGATGGTTTTCTTTTGGGTTATCAATGTTCTTTGCTATTTGATTTAGTACATGTATGAGAGTGTTTAAAGAAACAGAAACAAATTGTATAGGAGAGTGCTTGAATATTATTTGTAAATGTACTTGCGATTTAAATTCGAAGCGTATGATCTTTGTTGGGTTTGCTTTACCTATAGTTTCTCTTCTAGTACGCTATTCTTCATGAAATTTCTTTAATGTTGTTCCACTTGGAGATTTTGTAGTTTTCCTAATTATCAAAGTCTCACAGTTATATCTTAATTACCATTTCATAACTCGTGCACAGAAAAAGAATCACTTTACTTATATAAGAAGTCTGTATTTAAATTTCTTTCACGTACACAAAAAATATTCAATGCAATTTATAACTCTTCTATTTCTCCTAAAAAATGGCAGCCCTCACAATGGGGATCTGGTTTGGATTTTATGCCTTGCTAGGGTTTCCTCACAATTGAGAAACTGTCTTCCAGTTACTTAAAAATTTCTTGAAACAAATTCTTAGTATTTAACTAATCCTAATTTACTATTTCTTTAAATTTAAATGACAATGGTTGTGTCAGCCCAAATTTAAATAAAAACAAAAATGAGATAAAATTCACAAATATCTTCTTCTCTTCAGTCGAAGAAGTCAATTCCAGTTGTCGCCTTTCAGTTCAAGGCTCCTGCATCAAGCTCCAGGATAAAATTAAACTCATGGCTCATGTCCATGAGCTCTTCAATAGTACCCAACACTTTGAATTCGACCAACATCCAACCAAGAACTATCCTCAATAGGATGGTTCTTCCATTTAACCGGATACTATAAATATACCTTCTTTCAAGTCCATCTGGCCACCTGTGTTTCTAGGATTTGTTTGATCTCTAAAGGCTTTGTTGGAGGTATTTGTTTAATCCATGATTATTCTTCATTTTGGGTGTCCTGTGTTCGTCCCTCTGAACTGTCATCTTCATTAACAATAATGTAAGGGTACAGATCTACCACCTTAAAAATGGCCAAGATTCGTATACCTAGAGGTAACCACAACTCATAAGAGTTCGCAGAAAACTTCCAAAGGATTCTGTCAGGCCCAATCTTTTTCATTTTTAATTTGTTCTATTCACCTTTTGGAAACCTCTCCTTGTACAAGTGTGGTGGTACTAGGCTCCTAGTTCGAATTGTACAACCCACCTTTTCAAATCTGCTTTTTGCTTGTAATTTGGGTTTTTCTCCTGTAACTTCAATTTTACTTGTTCATGTAGATCTCTCATTGCCTTTTCAAAATCCTCACCATTAGCACTCCTGTGATCCAACTGACCCAAATCCCGTAATTCATATACTCCATGTGGGTGCATTCTAAATGGGATTTGGAAAGGGATTTTTCCCGTGCTTCTATTGGGTGAATTATTATAAGAAAATTCTACTTGTGCAAGTACATGATCCCACTATCTGGAATTTTCACCAACTAGACTCCTCAACGGATTTCCTAGACTTCAGTTCACAACTACAGCTTTCCCATCCTTCTGCGGGTGATCAGTTGAGCTAAAGTTTAGTTTGGTGTCTAACTTTTTCCATAAGGTTTTCGCAAAATTACTTGTGAAATTTACATCCCTGTTCGAGATAATGGACTTTATCAAGCCATTTAATCTAACTATCTCTGCGAAGAGCAAGTGTGCTACATGTGTGTCATCACTAGTTTTTCTGCATGGGATGCAATGTTCCATCTTGGTCAAACAATCCACCACCACCATGATAGAATCAAATCCATGTTGTGTCTTCGGCAGACCTAAGACAAAGTCTAAACAGACTGAGTCCCAAGGTCTGTTGAGAATGGGTAAGGGTGTATACAACCCTACATTCTCGTTGTGTCCCTTTGCATGATGACACACGTTGCATCTATTCACGAACCAATGTACATTTCTATGCATCTTCGGCCAATAGTAAAAGTGGCTTAACTGATCCGAAGTCTTGTCTATGCCAAAATGTCTGGCTAAACCTCCACTATGCTTTTCCTAGATCAAGTTCTCTCTCATAGACCATTCTGGAATACACAAATGTCCTCCCTTGAACAACAATCCCTCCTACATATTACAGTCTAACCATAGGCTATTATCCCTCAACAGTGGATTTTGGCATGCTTCATAGGCTTCCTTAACATCTGCATCCATTTCACACAAGTCCTTAAGATGTTTGAATCCTAATACTTATATTGTACTTTCTTGTAGGATCAAATTCCTCCTGCTTAATGCATCTGCTACTTTGTTGGCTTGACCGCTGATATGTTTCAAAACAAATGTCAAACTCTGCAAGTACTCTACCCACTTTGCATGTTTATGGTTCAACTTATGCAACTGCAAGATGTACTGTAATGCAGAATTATCTGAAAACAAGACAAATTCACTAGCTAGTAGATAATGTCTCCAATGCTTAAGTGCTTGGAGGACTGCATAAAATTCTTTGTCATAAAAATTTTAACTCTTATACCATTAATTGGAATCACGATTACTGTTACACCAAAACCAATATATATTACACTAAAACTAAAAATTATTATTAATAAGCATATGTATCACCTAAAACTAAAAAGTATTATTAATAAGCATATGTATCACCTGAACTAACAAGTCCAAAAAAGCTACAAATATTAGAAAAAACACATGAGAACACTAAATTATTCAATACCCAACACACCAAAATAGATTAGTTTATAATCTTTATTTTGTGATTTGAAATAAAGAACAATCTGTTACCTGGTGTCCCACACCCGGTACTAGGTTACTGATAACCAGAAGTAATTGTTCCAATTTAAAAAATGCTGACGAACAATTCAAAGATATAAAATTACATACATTACAATCCATATATTCAAATTTTCTTTTCTTTTTTATTCCAGTTTACTAACTTTTAATTTTAATGATGTGACTTATTTTTATGTTTTCTTTTATTAATTAAAAAAAACAATTAAAATGCTCTTATTTTTATTGTATATTATATATATATATATATATATATATATATATAAACAAAAAACAATAATAAAATTGCATACATTACAATCCATATATTCGTTTTTTTTTTCCTTTTAATTTCCATTCCTTAACTTTTAATTGTAATTATCTGACTCCACTTTTATGTTTTTTTTTTTTTTTCAATTTAGTTATATAATAAGATTTTAATGGTTTTAATTAATAAAAAATAAAAATATTTTTTTTAATATATTATAAAATAAAAAATACTATTTATCCAGTATTTTATATTAATAAATAAATTAAATATATATCAAAACATAATTAATTTAAAATTAGCTTGAATAAGCCAGGACAATATTAATAATATTTAAATTTTGTTTATTTATTTTTGTAATAAATTTAGTATATGAACAAGTTAGAATATAAATATGAATGGGCTTGGAGTCGACTTAATAACTAGTTTTTTATTAAGATTTAGTTTTTTTCAGATTTGGGGAAACAAGTTAATGGTCCAAAAAATATAGGCATTTAGCAAAAGCCAAAACCTGCCTCTTGTTGACTACTATCAACAGGGTAATTCCAGATGCCCTTGTTTCCTTCAATACCAATAATAAGTCAACTTACATTCTAAGCTGTATAACAGACAATAATAACTATCCCACTATTAATTTGAGAAATCATGATAGATTTTCCAATTTAAAAAAAAAAAAAAAAACAAAAAAAATACACAAACAAATCTAAAATATATAAAGAGAGGCAGATAAGAAAGTATATAATAATTCATGGGCAAATTCAGAAGCAAAACATCAAAACATATGCTCTCATATTTCAATGGATTAAAACTCATAGTTTTGTTTGTACAAAATTTGAACAAATGAAATGAAAAATGTGTGACCTCTGTAAGTATCGCAGGGATAAATAATTCCGTCCTGGTCGATATCGGAAAACTCCACATGTTGCTGGAGAACGCTCATGTCGTTGTTTTCGTGATCCGTGGACCCATTTATATGCTCTGGATCCATCGCTTCCAGAGCTCTTGGTAAATCTAGATGACGAGCCCATTGAAAAACTAATACAGGTTATTCACTTTTAACAGTGACACTAAGCATATATCCGTTTTAACTATGGATTTTTGGATTTGACAATAAATTAAAACACTCAAAGTGCAAACCTGAGATAGGATGTCAGGAAGGATCTATTCACGAATTAAAAAACTCAAACATGTGATACGATGTCAAGATGGACCCATTAATAAATTTGGGATTGTGGATTTATGCAAGATTCTAATGGACTAATTATGGTGCATACACGGGCTTGCCATTTGCTCTTGCAGGTCGGTGTTCAATCTGCGTTGTGCAGTGATCGGCGCCCGTGCAGCAACTGTTTGCAGAGAGTCTTCTGAAGGGTTCTCCATATTTCACTTCGTTGAGAGGCACACAATCTTGAGAATATCAAGAAGCCTGCTTTAAAATGAACGGAATAAAACAATGCAATAGAGCGAAATATATGGAAACTAGATTTACCCAAAGACTCTATATAAGCAGCGCAAAACGGCTCTGGAAAACTAATTCCTGCAAAATGAATTACGTGAAATGAAGCTACAAGCAATCAAGAGACAAATGCATGCACTACCATCAAACTTAACGAAAACTCATCTTTCTCGCCAGTCTCACCTAAGAATATTTCAAAGCTATAATATTATATGATAGAGATTGGGTAAGTTTTCTGGCAAATTTTATGTCAATTTAGGTAAGTATCGCTGTCAAAAGCATTCATACAAAGTTTGGGAAATACGTTATCTCTGCAACGAAAAAATAGTTTGGATGAAGTATTTCAATTTTCTCAGAAGCAACGCAAGGCACATGCAAGTGTGAAAAGAGATTTAGATTAAATATTAAAAAGAAATAAATGAGTATAACTATGTAGTTAATTTTTATTATTTATTTAAGGGAGTCGTCTATGCAAGTGGTGGGTTTATGAAGGTGGAGGAATTGACTAGATCGTTAAAAGTGATTGGAATCTGGATAAAACAATTTTAAAAATTTTTACCCAGTGTTTGAATCATGTTTTTGATGGTGGAAATAAATTCAATACCATCAAAAACTTTTGAAGCACTTAAAATCTTGAATATTGACAAAATTGAATTTACAAAAATCCCAACTAAATTTTATCAAAATATGATAAGAATTTCCATAACTTAAATAAAAAATCAATCTATTTAAACTAAAGCTTTATTTAACTTTTTATTATAAATTAAAATTTTAAAAATTATACTTTAAAATAAACATATATAGAAAAATGATACATATCTTTAGAATTACCAGATTAATCATAACAACATTCAAGAACTAGTACTGGGATTTTTCCGTCGTTAGCCACTTGGAACACATAGATGGTCTGACTCCATATGTTTTTTTTTTTCTTTTTTTTTTTTTCTTAACACATGGTGAATCGGTAACTATCAAGCTTGATCCAGGGGAGACCCGGGATCAAACCTCATAGCTGCCACTATAACACCAAGAGTATAACCAACCATATGTTAATGTAACAATTAGTGATCAATTTTGGACGGCCATGGATATAACTGTAGGAGATTCCTCGAGTTCGATACTTTGCTCAATAAAGTGGGTTAATAAGGTTTTAAATACTTAACTTTAAAGTACTATTCTGAGATGTCTTTAGTTTATAGATGTCGACCATAACTAATGGCCTTAGCTTTTTATGAGTTCTTTAATCACTTGTCTTCCAGGTAAGATTGTGTTACTCTTAGATTTTGTATAAGCATAACTTATGTATAGAATGATGATGCATAAGATTATGCTCATCGGCATGATAAGAAAAATACAATACGACTTCCCTAAAAATGGTCAAAGGTTTTCATTTTTAATTGTATCTTAGGTATAAAATGATATAAGATTTCTTCTCTTTTTTACTGACTTACAAACTTTACTAGGCATATGGTTGTAGCTTGGAATGTATAGTGGTTAATGAGTGATGTACATGGTTATAGGTGACAAATTTTATCAGGCATATGGTTGTAGTTTGGAATGTATAGTAGCTAATGAGTTATGTATATGGTTATAGCTAGGAATGTATAGTGGTTAACGAGTAATGTGTAGGTAATATATTTGAAATCATTTTTTATATTTAAGAAAGTATATTTAGTAAATTATTTTTAATTGTAATTATAACACAAGGTATATAATTAGTTGTGTAAATATTTGTTACATATTTCAAAGAAATATGTCTATTTGTTACACTAATAAATTTTTAAATTTTAATGTTTCTCACGTATATGTTTTAATGTAGTGTCAATTCTCTATTAAATTCTTGCATATAAAGGTTGGAATATGTTGATAGAGAAAATTAAGTAGAAACTACATATCTATGTTTTTCCAAATTGTTATAGTATGTTGATTGAAAATAAATTTATATGTTATATCATTTTCTATTTTGAAAAGAAAATAATATAGATAAATATATTATTTTTTTTGTTAATCTTAAATTTTATTTACGAAGCTATTGAATGTGACCCTTCAGCCTAAGTTCCATTCTTCTGATCAACATATGTTACCTTTTCATTTCCACGTCTTATATATTTTATTGATTGTTTCATTTTAGAAATAAAGAAATTGAAATTACAATACACATTTTGATTTTTCTAAAATATTTTAATAAAAAAATTCATTACATCATATTTAGAACATTTGTAAATATTTTTGAATTAATTTTTTTTATATTTCAATATTTCTTTTTTTAATTTTTTTTTTTTAATTCAATATGCCTTGTCTTTTTTCCTAATAATGATAATGAGTATTCATAACATTAAAAAATTCCAATTGATCAAAATATTTATAATTATATTAAAATAACATTAGTTATAAAGATCAATGTATATATACAGATTAAAATTCTAATAGTGCACGCAACTTATTGGATTATTCATCACAAATTTTTCATCATCTTTTTCTCCATGAGTATGTATCTGGCGATTTGATTTCTCTTCTCTTGATACACTCCTTAGTGGTATCCAGCTATTGGCAAACCTAATCCTTGGATATGGATTCTGATAAAAAAAAAAATGTTGAAAATAGTTTGGTGATGTGCTCTAAGTCACCACTACAGTACAATTCCATAGCGTTGAAAGTAACGGAGTTGTCTATAATGCAACTTTTTGGAGATTCCGGTGACGGAATCCGGCCGAAGAAATGAGGTTAAATCTTGATTTTTAGCAGTTAAAATGGTTTTTTAACTGCATATTTGGATTCAGCGACCTGGAAAACCCTTTGAGCCATTGATTGTGCAGAAACTGGCTATCAAACTTGAGATTGCAATAAATGGCTGCCGGATTTTGACCGGAAAAATCCGCCAAAAAAACTTTCAAAAAGTCGCGTTATAGACTACTGCGAAAGTAACAACACGAAGTAGAGTGTGTTTTTGAATTTATTTCTTTGAAGTCATGATGCAAATTGCGACGCATTGGGAATAGGCGCAATGTTTTCGGTGTGGTTCATTGTAATTTGCGTCACAAATAACGTTCTTCCATTTCACGCCAAAAGAAGTCTGGTGGTTGGTGAACGCCCATAGGTATCCGTAAGAGAGGCTGAATCGTTTTCCTCCTTTTAAAAGAATTATTTCCGTGGGGAGACTTGTGATAAGAATCGTTTCAAGGGGAAGACGCTACCACTACACGTGTCATGAATCGTTTCCGTTTGTTTAAGGGAATTGTTTCTCTCGAAAGACGGTCATATATCAGAATCGCTTTCCACATATTTTCTGGTTTTAATTTTTCTATCAGGAACTTTTCGAAATGTCAAATTTAAATGGTAAATTTTCTACATCCAAGTATTTTAGAAATTTTGTAGGTGGTATATATATATTTCATTGTAAAAAACAAAAATTAATATTTGCTCCAAAAAAATTCTCTATATTGCTGCCAAAACTCCAAAATATACCATGTTACAACAATGGCAATTAAAAATACAAAGGCCATTTATCAATAGAGATGTAGAAATAGAAATAAGTGTAACAACCAGAATATAAGATATGTAACGTACATTAATATCTTCCATTTTTATTTATTTAATTTAAAATTTTGAAAAAATATGAATTAATTTATCAACTTTCCAAAAAATATGTATAATAAAAATATATAAAAGAAAATTTTTAAACATATAGATGTTTTACTTATTCACTGTATTTATATGGAGAATGTGGATAGAATGGAGATTTTTAATAATTAATGATATTAATTGATGATAGTGATTTAAAGATTAAAATTTTAAATAATAGTGAAGAATAAAAAAGATTAGAATTTATATCAAATATAATTATGTTTTCCTTTTTCAATTCTAATTTTTAGAAAACATGCTATAAACACAAATCTCAATAATATTTTATTTTTTATCAACAATAATAATGATATTAATATTATAATTTAAGTTATTGCCATACTTTTTTTAAACCTTCAATATATAAAATAATAATAATGATGTTATAATTTAATTATATATTTATAGTTTTTTATCTTCAGTTATAAAGTAAGTGTATATATTTATATTAGCAATGATATTTATTGATATCTTATCAACCATTTAATTTATTATAAATAATAAGAAAATAAATAAAATAAATAATTATCTTAAATTAATATTATAAATAAAAATAATTTATTTTTAATATAAAATTTTAATTATAAATTTTATATTCAATTATTTAAAAATTTAAAATAATGAATAATAAAATTTATAATTAAATTTATATTATAATGTGCCACATGGGGTAGCTTCAAGTGGCAATGCCGTGGAAATGTAGTCTCGAACCAGAAGTTCTTGGGTTCAAATCTTGGGCTACCTTCCCCGTTGAGGGGTACTTAATAGACATCTAAATCGGGAGAGTCCCACCCCAGCCTACAAAAATAAAAATAAATTTATTAATAATAAAAAAATAATTTTATTATTAATATAAATTTTAATTATAAAATTTTATTATTCAATTATTTTAAAATTTAATGAATGATGTGACCAGCGATATAATATTATTATTCAATATAATATTATTAATCGAAAAATTATTATTATTATTTTGAAATATATATATAATATATTTTAATATAAAATAAAATTACCTCAAAATAATAATACTAATTCATTCCTCCTCGATAATAATATTATATTCAATAATAATATTATATCGCTTGTCACATCTTTCATTAAAATATGGTATAAATCTTCAGCTCTAATAATGTACTATAAAGATTAGGTAGTGGATTCTTTCTCAATAATAATATTATATCGCTGGTCACATTTTTCACTACCATATAAGATAAATATTCAGCTCTAATAATATACTATAGAGATTACGTTCCATTACTCTTTTGGAAAAAATAATTTAATATTTATATTTCTATTATGTAGACCTCGAAAAAAGTAGATTTCAGGATTTCGCAATACATTAGGTTGTTAAACAAATTAGTTTACCATGTTAAAAGTCATTTGGATGTATTTCCATGTTTGCGAACAAATTATTATATATTCATTTTTACAATGAATTACTCGGAGCAAAAATTATCTCTTTCAATTATTAATTATTTATTTTGATTCCATAACAAAAGTTTCGTTATCAGTAAAAAAGTTAATCCTATTTAATAAATAAAGTGATGTTGATATTCATAATAAGCATGTTTTATTCATTAAATTAGCATGTATAAACAATATGTTTTATTTAGTATTATTAATAATTTTGGTAATTTTCTTGTGTCAATGCTAAAACATGGTCTTTTTTTTTAACACATTTTAACAATCACCGGAGCAGAAATTATCTCTTTCCATTGTTAATTATTTATTTCGATTCCATAGATATTATTAACAAAATGTCGTTATCCGTAAAAATGTTAATCATATTTAATAAATAAAGTGTTGTGCATATTCATAATATGCATGTTTTTTCCATTAATTTAACATATATAAACAATATGTCTTATTTAGTATTATTAGTAATTATGTAACATTCTTGTGTCAAATTTTATATAGTGCTAAAACATGGTCTTGTTTTTTTAACATATTTTAACAATCAAATTCTTAACAATATAAGAGTTTCACATGAATTGAAGTCTTAAAAAGTTAAGAGTTAATGACTAAAAAACAATATTACAATAATTATTATCATCTTTAACAATCAAATTCTTAACCATATAAGAGTATCACATGGATTGAAGTCTATAAAATTTGAGTTAATGACTAAAAAAATATTACAATAATTATTATCATCTTTAACAATCAAATTCTTAACCATATAAGAGTATCACATTGGTTGAAATCTATAAGAGTTAAGGGTTAAGAGTTAATGACTTAAAAAAATAAACCATATTAGAATAATTATTATCATTTTTTTAAGAGATTTTTATTTATTGATATTAATATTTGGTTATTTCATAGCCATCATGAACATGTTAATTTCAATGGAAATGTGGACCAATATAAATAAGTAAAACCGTGCTTTATAAGGATTTAGTTAAACAAATGGCCTCTGATGAGTAGTATGCTAGGTATGGGTACTGGTTTCAACATGCCAACAAGTCTACATAGCTCGAGACGCAATGTAGCTCGAGACGCAATGGAGGAGTGAGATTAGACTGATGGTTTACGGTCCAAAGTTCATAATGTGCTTGACTGGATTTCCATATGTAGGGAAGGGGGATGCACCTGAAAGCATTCACCTACTTGCGTCTTCCACAGAAGTAACGAAGGAAGGAGGGAGAAAGATGGGAAATAATAAAAATATATATGGAATCTTATTAATTTAATAGATTCAATATTGGTAATTTCATCTAATTTAGATTTGAATAATTAGAAAATTAATATTCATAATTTTGTTAAAGCATGTATTTTTACTAATTGTTTTTATTGTTTTCTTTTATAATTCGTAGATATATATATAAATTGGTAGTTAAGAAATAATTTTAAAGTAGCATGTGCAATGAAGAACAAAATGGTCAAATAATGTTAAGCGAGCATATGCATGAGGAATAAAATGGTCAAATAATCTTAATCGAGCTTATTGCATTTTCATCCCATATCATTAATATAAGTGTTAGTTCAGTGGTATAGGGATTGAGAAATAAGATGTCATATAGAAAAGTAAAAAATTCACTTTGTTGTATTTTCATTCAATATAAGTATTGATTATTTTAAAAGATAACCAACAAATGATATTAATTTATATTTTTTTTTTGGCATAAATCATGTGAAGCAAAATGAGGAAATGCTTGTATCATAATCCTTGATATGCTCATGTGACAAATAGACATGACAATGAATGACTGATAATAGTGTTTATTATAACTCAAACTCTTTTGATATTTTATTTATAATTTACTAACTCTATATTTAAATGGAAGTTAATATTAGAAGTAACCAATTGCAAAATGGAAATTTTTGTGAATTATTTTATTTTTGTGATTGCAATTGTATTAGTTATTTATCAAACTCATATAATATGGAAACATTGATATATGTACATTTTGAAAAAGAAATATACGCACAAAATGTTCTTGATTAAAACTATTTAAGTTCTGCTCGCATTATATATAATTGCTATAAAAAAAGAAATATATGATGAATAAAATATATTATATTAAAATTCCAAATTTTGCATGGAAAAACTAGAAAGTATGTTTTCTTTTAAAGATAAGGAGGAATTACAATAGGCATGTGCTTCTAACAATGTTCTAAGGAGAGTATTTTGGGCACATTTTATGGTTCCAAAAATGCATTTGGTGTGGTATTCATTTCATTTGTTATTATTTTATTAAAATCAATCTTTTTCTTAATTATATATAATGAATATATGTGTATGAAATAAGGCAATGATGTGTGCATGAGGTTTGTATTTTCATTTTAGTAAGGAAAAATTAAAATGTGGTAGTTTAGAAACGTTTCTTTTTTTTTTTCTAAATTGGATATATGGTTGAAAAGTAAAATGGGTAAAGTAATATGATGGATAATGTAATATTTTATTGATTAAATAAAAAGAAAATTGTTTGGTGTATTATTATTTTTCTTAAAAATACATTAAGGCATGTCATGTGAGATATTAAACTCCTAATTACAAAGAAAAAAGTTTGAATCAGTTATGCCGAAGAAGGGATAGGAACAAAAAGAAAAATCGTCTATTTTTCCAAAGAGATAGTGAAATTGTTGGTTGAAGTAGACTACCAAATATTTCATGACTAGAGATAAAATCATGGGTGGAAGGTGTGTAAAGAGGACCAGAGGAGGTAGAGGCAGTTAGTTTTAAAGAGAAATGGTCAGTGGGAGAGAAATATTGGACCTGAACACAAAAACTACCAGCATGCTGCTAAAGGGTTAAGGAGGTGAAGCTAAAGAAAATATCCTAAGTTTTTTCCTAACAGGGAGGAGTAGAGCTTAGGGGGAACATTTGAGAAATGTAGTTCACCGTTGGGTGGACTGTAACAACCTTTAATCTATTTCCAGGAAACTTTTAGATAAGCATATGATTATCTATATAATTGTTTGTTAAATATGTTATTTGTGTTTGTTTAGAGTTATGAATGAAAGGAATAGGATATGTTGTGATTTTTCATGTTTTTGGACATTTTCTAGAAAATGAATAGATAACCCTACTAATGTTTTGTGATTGAATATATAAATATGTATGTGATTTTTTATTTTTTTTGTTGCAAGAAAATGTGTGGGTACATATACAGAGTGAACATTATATTCATTCGAAAAGTTGGAAATGACAAATCTTAAGAAAAAAACTAACCTTGGTATCCACTATATAAGAGAATGTGAAATAAGGAATATGAAGGTTTTACTAAGTAGTAGTTAACGGGTAGTAAAGGGAAGAAGGAAAATTCAAGCCATCGGTATTAAAAATTAACGTTATATTTGAATAGAAAAATGAGCTCTTTTGAAGAATACAAGAAAAGGGGAAATGCTATACTATAATAAAGAAACTAGTTAGCAGTAGTAAGGTGTGTTGCCTAGGTTAGTATGCCTCAGGCCATAGATGAGATAGAGAACCCCGTTGACTAGCCAAACCACATACACTCCATGACAATAAATATTAGGTCCTACAAAAAGACTTTAAGTTGAACCCCATGACAAAAGTCAACTAAGCTTCTGGCCTAGCTCATGCTTTTAAGTTGAACAATAACCATATATATAAATGTGTGTGTCTATGTGTGTGTTCACAATAATTAACTAAGTCATAGTGTATTTTTACCATATACAAAAAATATATTGGGATGCATGCAAAAATGAAAAATGGAAATAATTTGACATGCTAGAGAAGTTGTGACTCTATCTATAATTGCACACACAATAATACATAAGAGAATAAAATACAAATGCTTTTCCTGAAAATAAAGAAGGGAAGTTAAATGGCCATATGGTTTTGTGCCATAACCTAAATATCAAAGTAATTAAATTTAAATTTAATAAAGGGTCAAAGCCTTAATTACAACAAAACAAAATGTCACAAAGCTCTATTCATTGAATCTAGGCCTTATAGTCACAAGTTATAATGAAAGGCCCTCAAGATATAAATATACATATAAAAAATTATTTGAAACCCACAACCAACTAAGGCCTTCCTTGTAAACTCATATTACAAATATGGTTTATGTAGTCGATGGACCAAGCTGAAATTGAGGATGGATTCAAATAACATATAATGGGAAGAATAATGTGAGTACTCATAAAGTGGTGAAGTAGAAACAAGAAATTTTACAAGTAAATAGCCCTAAAGAATTCCCCTGAGGAAAAACCCTAGGTACCATTCAAGACTAACCTACAAATAGAAGAAGAGAAAGAATCTTGTAGGTGGTCTTGAAAGCTTATAGAAAGCCTCTATAAGAATAACATGAAAGAAATGGAGCGTGACATGTGTCTTACCTTAGGAGGAAAATAAACATAAAATCCACCTCCTTTTCCCTATTATAGTGCAAAGGATGAATTTGATACCATATGTGCGCATCTGTGTGAAAAAAGACCCTCATAGAAGAAATTGAATTAGG
The DNA here is from genome assembly GCA_000404065.3 of Pinus taeda. Classification (NCBI taxonomy): domain Eukaryota; kingdom Viridiplantae; phylum Streptophyta; class Pinopsida; order Pinales; family Pinaceae; genus Pinus; species Pinus taeda. Next base: position 113,350 of record APFE031504264.1, on the reverse strand, counting down.
GTTTTACGTTAAAAAATTGTTCTAAGAAAATTACCATCAAAGAATTCGTGAGTAAAATCATGATATTTCTGAATTCCTATCAAAGGTAGACACTACGACAAAATCTCCAACGGAAGTCAAGCATTTAAGGTACTACCTACCCCAATCCAAACACAAATTTGTGGAGGTAATCTATGATAAATTTGAACCAAATGCATAGAAAATATATGTTACAAAGAGAAACAAGTAAACAAAATGAGAAGGTCATTTCTTTGACTTCGTATGTAAACATTGTCTCGACTAGAAAAGAAAGCCGTCATCTCGTCAGATACGGGAAAGATAGTTCATCTACGTAGACAAATCATTCGAGTGGAGTGAGGAATCCTTGATATTCTCCCAAAAACCCTTGTGGTTGTAGAGCTTGCCTCTCAACCCTTACAAAACCCAAATAAGACCAATGTGGTGGAAGATTGAGAGTAGGGAGTTATCCTAACGGTGCTAGTATAATCCCATTTATCAATATAAGAAACCTAATCATTGTTGTCAAGGTAATACATATGTCAAGGGTTCTATCGTGCTACAAAGACCACTCCCACGTAATGCTCTTCACATGAATGAGATGCAAAATGGGCTCAATTTATGCCATGTCTATTCAAATGTCCTGATGGACTCTAGGGCATGATCATTCATCACAATAAATTATGTATATAAACCACTAAATAGCTTATTTTCAAGGTTAGACATGTAAATGCATATACTATGTGTGGATATGGTGTCCAAAGTTGGATTTTACAATATATATTTGTGCATTGACATATTAAAACATGGTTGGCCACACTTATATATGTGTGCGCACGTCTGTTTATAAGTGGTGGAAAATATTTAAAGGGTTAGCATAATGTATTATAAAGAAAACATAATAAACATTAATCATTATCCCTAGGCTTGGGAAGGTATTTATTCTAAGCCATAAACTTAGTAATGTTGAAGGCTTACAACTTTAAAATAATATATTACACTGACAAAGGAACATACAAGTTAAGGTATATATAATGTCCAACCTAGCTTGGGTGTCAAATCATAGATGAAAGAGAAATATATATATAATACATTACAATATCACCTATCATAGGATAATAAAATTTAATAAGGGAAACACCACTAAGGTGTTATCTTTACAAGTAAAATGAAATTCCAACTTGACGATGTGGAAATTTTGCATATGGGGTGTGTGTGTGTGTGTGTGTAAATTCTTACACGATAATCCATGGTTATTTCTTGAGTAATTTGAAGGGATGTTACATATGGTATCAAAGATAAAAAGGTTGCAATAATGTGGCTTTTGAGATGACCATGAATTTCTGAAGAAATTGAATCCTTGTTTCTCCACATAATGTGACAGAGAGTAAGCAAAAGGGAAACGTGATGGTAGAACCACAAGGACATGGCACTCATATAGGCGAAGATAAAATTTGGGTACGTCGAGGTGAATGAGAAAAAGTAATCACAATAGAATTAATGGATATGGTGAGAGATCTTAGGATAATCTTAGTGAATCCACATGAAAGACATGAGCAGTTGTTAAATCTCATTGCAAAACAAGAAAAGTCATTAGAACTTGATAAAAAGATACAATCCAAAGATGGTAGAAAAATTAAGCGAGTAAGAACATCATGAAGAGACATCCATGTGAAAGACCTTTGAATAGGTGGTTGAAAGAAAATAAGCTATATTTGAGGGGGAGGAATAGAAAATTTCACAAAAAAATCATTCGAAGACTGGAAAGAAGCCAAAAATGGAACTACATGGAGAATTGAAATATATCAAACACCTAACTTATGATGGGGAATTGAAGAAGAAACAGAGGCAAGGAATCTTAATATCAATAGGTGCTTCCAAGTCTATGATTATTCTATAGAGTTAAAAGCTAAATTGGCTACCTATTAGCTACAAGGGAAAGCTTCCTTGTCATGGGAAGAATTTAGAACAATACATGATTTAGACATTAAGACTATTAGTTTGGGGGATTCCTAATATTTTTTAAATAAAAATATTTAATAATATTTTTATGACAAGGCCAAGGAATTTCATGGTCTTAAAGTTGGTTAAATGTTAATAGATGAGTTAGTGACAAATTGTACTCATATTTTCACATATGTACCATATATGAAAGAAGAAAAATATAAAGGGAAACACTTTATAAATTGTCTTCCTCTCTTATTTAGGGGATGGATTGAGTATGAGAATCCAAAAATAATGGATGATGCCATTAGAAAAGAAAGAATATGCTATTAGTAGGCTATGAATAAGAATTAAAGTATGAAATAATGGCCTAATAAAAACAAGGAAAGATTATTCTACGGTGGAAAAGGAGGAAAATATAAGTTGTTTAAGCAATTTGGTAAGGGAAATATGAGTCAAAATTTCTATTAAAGCAATAATTAGACCTAAAGAACTGAGAAACAAACTCAAACTATATCCAAACAAACATAATTAAGTAATAAAGGACTTACTGGGTAGGATAAAGAGCCCTTAAAATTTTGGGGTTGTGGATAATCCCATATTTTAAAAAAAATTCTTGACAATACAATATTTGTACAAAATCTACAAAATATTCAAAAGGCCTCCATCATTAATGATTTAGTTAGGAATATTCCACGTATCAGTGCTGCATTGGAGGAGCATCAGGAACTGCACCAATCCATCATGGTGGAGATGAAAGGTACTATTTGTAACCTACTTATTTTTTCTTTAATAGACCCTCGTGCTAGTTTGTGTTATATTACTCCTCGGACTGTAGAAAAATTTAAATTAAAGTTAGAAAAATACAAAAATCCGTGCCTAGTTTAGTTAACTAGTAGAATAACAAGAAAAATTACTAATTGGGTGAATGATCCAAGTGGATATTAGTGCCCACCCACCTATTCCACTTGTACCCCCACTATTATACCATTATTTCTCTCAGTTTCCATAATTATAGGACAAATCAATATTTTTGGCAGTTTTTCGAGCCTTGAACTTCTAGAGTCATTTTAGGGCCCTAAACGACATTATTTTGGAAAATAGGAAAGCATGATACAAAGAATAATTATTTAAGTATAAAGTTATAGTCTTTGGATATATATTTCTAATGAGGTATCATGCACATCAAGTGAAGATTGTATGCCAAAGTGACGACCTCGGGAAATTGATGTGCCAATTTAACCCAACGGGGCCCATAATTTTGGTGCTTCATCCCCTAGTGTTAGGTTTTTGGATGTTTATGGTTTTCCATTGTTTCTAGGTAATAAATAGGTCTCCATGCCTCATTGAACATAGTTTAAAGGCATGTAGCAACCACGTCTCTTCTCGGATATAAACTATGATTGTTGGAGCTAGTCAATTTCCATTTTGAATATTAGAATATTTCAGTTCTTTGATATCAATGAAATAAAATTTTATTTATGTTGCATCTATGTGTTTATGTTTATATATGTATTTTGTTCCGTTCTTGCATAATTCTAGATCAATGGTACCAGAGCAGTCTACTCTTTATCTATTTATATTTGAATCTCCCCAACGAGGTCAGGGTATAAGGAGTTAGGGCTCAGATTAGTTGAAACTTTGCAAGACTAGCATTGCAAATCTTGATGGCCTCCCATGGCGGAAGAAGAGAAAGATGAGGGAGTAGGATATCCCTTCAAAATATTTCTCGAAGAAGCCCTTGAGTGACAAAGGAACAGGATGATGTACAACTTTGTCAAGACCCTTCAGTGGATGCCCAAAGATGACACATCTTCATTCGATAACCACTTTGGAGGCACCACTCCATTCAAGGTACAAGTCAACTTTAACATCCCATATTTGACGACCGAATAAATGTAGATGATGTAGATATATGCTTAAACTATTGGAAGGGTGTTTTTCAGTTCATGATTATTATAGTAGGAAAAACATTAATTTTACACTCCTCAAAGATGGCCCACATGTCAAGGATTAGTGGGAAACCCTAAGTGAGCAAAAGGATGAGAGGGTACCCTCACTATTTTTAGTCACACCTACTTGGAACTCTTTCCAAGACTCCATCAAGGAATAGTTTTACCCTATCAGGAGCTATGAAGATAAGTACATAAAGTGGACCACACTACAGCATTCTAGGGACCAAGACATGTTGGAGTTCACAAATATTTTTGATACCCTTCACACAAAGATGGGTATCAGGGATTCTAAATGGAATATAGGACTCAAGTACCATGGTTTTCAACAAAAAGAAATCTAGAATGAGATGGAGTTCCTATACATCTCCTCTCTTTACGCCGCCTACCAATACAATGTCAAGATTGAGCAGAAATATAAACAGAAGAAGTGAGACTTTGGATCTGGGAACATGAAGTAAGGGAAAGGCACCCCTAAACTATAGAACAAAGGAAAAGTCCAGAGTGGGGTGACCCATGATAACCAGTCGAAGCTGCAATAAAAGAAGAGCACCACGAAGACAAAGAAGGACATAAGAAAGTGGTGTGAGTTCCATAAGACCCCCACTCACAACATAAGTGAGTGTCCAACCAAGAAGTCATCGGTGGCCAAGTTGAAGGCTTCAGAATCATATGCATGATTTGACTCTTAGTCAAAACCTTACAAGGGGAATGACAAAGGGAAGAAGATTATTAATGCGGATCCCAGCGCCATTGTTGCCACCACCAAGATCCAGAATATTGATCCTGGAGATCTAGAGGAGTGGGAGCATCTCTTCCACTCATAAATGTGGGTGAAGGATTCACTACTACAATCCATTATCAATAGTGGGAGCCAAAATAACCTCATTTCCATAGAGGTGGTGAAGCAGTTGGGCCTACCAACCACACAACATTTACAGTAGTATACCATTGGGTGGCTTTACCAAGGATGAGATCTTCATGACAGCCAACAGTGCCATCTTCCCTACAACATCAAGCCCTTCAGCGATGAGGTATTAAGTGATGTTGCTCCTCTTGAAGTTTGTGATGTATTATTAGGAAAAATATACTTGTGGAAGTGTCATTCTTTGTATGAGTCATGGTCTCACACTTTTATTATTTATTTGTGTAATAAGTTATACAAGATACTGGAGGTAGCCCTGCCTACCACCATCTCTTTCACCTCTGCTAAGAAATGTAGTAAGATCATATCCTAGACTGGGAAATTTGTTTTCTTTCAGATTCTCTCTTAGAGTAAGGGGAAGATCGTGGCCACATACATGGCCCATGGGAAGGGTTCCTCCATCAAGTATAATAAAGTGGATAAGTTCATGGAAGAATATAGGGACATATTCTCATCACCCATATGGGTAACTTTGCACTTCCAAGTCAAGCATTCGATCGATCTAACTCCCAAAGAAACTCTGCCCAACAGGCCATTATATTTTCACTCCATTCTATAAAATGAAGAGAT